>PVIR01002566.1:66266-100425 GCA_004026965.1 Petromus typicus
CTTTGATTCAACATATTTCAAATCACATTAAGCAGAAAAGAAATATAGTCCCTTTGGAAACTGTGAACAATATAGGAAAGCATCATGTTTCAGACAATGGGGATGAGGTGAGTATAATTTCCAATTGCTTCAGGATCCAAAGAAGTCTCCTCTCACCAGAAGAACTACATATCGATTTTAGGGGACACACACACACACACACACACACAGCTTTGAAGTCTGAAAGGCACATGAAGTGGACCATAAGGTGTATGGCACGTTCACTGATAACATTCCCGATTCCCTCCCAAGAAAAGTGGAGAAACTTTAATCAAGTCAAAGATCAGAGAAGACAGGAGTGCTCGCCGCAATCAGAGCTCAGCATCAAGAACATCTCTGTGTATGAAAGCCGTTATTCTTCTGCTTCCCCTTTCCCTGCCCGAGGAGTCCATGCTGGACGCTCACTCGGTGATGGTGGGGCGTGTAGCCACATACACGAACACCACAATCAGGAGCACCACCACGGCCAGCGTGGGCAGCACCACCGTGGTGATCTGCTGCCGAGCCTCCTGCATGGCCTGCTTCCGCTCCTTCTTGTCCTTCGATGTCTCCTTCTTAGGCTTCCCTTTGAGCTGCCGCATCTTTCCCGACGGATGCCCAGAGGACGTATCCACAGGGGGCTTGGAGGAAGGGCCACGCTCCTCTAACCAAGGCACGGAACTTCCTGTAGGGAGAACAGTTATGATCAAGAATGAACAGGATCAAAAAAAACAGAGAACGCAAAGTTAAAGGCAATTGTAGAAGGGAAAAATATCTACAACTTGTAAGACAGCACCTAAGAACAACAGAGGTAACAGTGAGCTCTGACCCCAAAGGTACACAACAACTCATTCTCTTCACTGATGCTTTACTTTCTTCAAGAAGGTTCCAAACTCCCTCAGCACCTACCAGTGCTGGATGTGGCTGCAGAAGCGGCAGCATGGACAGGGATGGAGGCAGGGCTGGCCTCCCGAGCTCGCACTGCGGGGTGTATGATGGGTTACAGGCAGAGCAGAGCCTGGCTCAGTCCAAGGTTTCACCACATGCCCAACCTAGGATTCTCTTGTGATGAGAGGTCTGTGGTTCATGACAGTGCCCAGGGATCTATGAAATGAATAAAAACCCTGAAATAACTATGGAACAGCATCTCTCTAAGTCTGCTGCTCAGTTCTAAGAATAAAAAAATTGGACTTTGGCTGATTTATACAGAGGAATTTAATCACAGTTCTTTCCTCCAGAAAAGCCAAATAACTGGACTCAGAAAATGGGCAGAACAAGGGATGCAGTGAGGCCACAGGTGCATGGAGGCCAGTACCAGAGCAGGAAGTGCTGAGATGCCACTGGTGCCCTGCAGACAGACCAGCTGCAGCAGCATCTCCCAGATGAACGCCACAGCCCACTCCCGTGTGCATCTGACCTGCCTTTTGAGATTATAGCAGGTGGAGTGTTCTTTAACCACAGTGACAAGCAGGGATGGATACTGGGCAAGGAAATCACAGACAAATGTCCATTAGAGCCTCCTACCAGACCAGAACAGAGTTAGGGACCCTTGGAAGTAAAACAGCAGTGTTAGGTATATCTGTGTCCCTTGTATAAAGTAACTTTTATGTGTGCCCAATTCTGCCCCACAGAATGAGTGGCCTGTCATCATGGTGACAAGGACAATGACATAAACATTTGAGAGACTATCTTAGGTACCAGAAAGTAGATTCTGAGGCAAGAAGAACCTTTTTAATACCTTCCTCCTTCGTTACAGGATCCTAATCACCCCCGGTGCAATATAGACCTCCAAAACTTTTTTATTCACAGTGTGGCAGAATTACAGTGTAAGATGACTGATACTCCTCTCCTAAAATGACATAACACCAGTCAAAAGAAAATATAAAGTTCAGGGCAGACCGCTGGGCAAATATATAATTTCTATCAAGAAATTAGGAATAGTAGATTTAAAAAATACCCACTTGAAACAGCTTGGATCTGAAACATTCCCCAAAGGCCTACAGGTTTATGGCTGAGTCTCTGGTCTACTGCGAAGTACTAACCAGGAAGTCTTTAGGTGTCTGAGGGAGTTTTAGAAACCCATCCCTTTTCTTGGAGATGACCAGTTTTGCTATGTCATATATTCCTGCCACAAATGTGCTGTGTGGCCCCCTATATCAGAGGCCTAAAAGCAGCAGGCCCACCAGCTCATGGACTGAAACTCCCAAAACTGTGAGGCAAGATAAACCTTTTCTCTTTATAAACTAATTGCTCAAGTAATTTTTGTTACAGTGATAGAAAGCTGAAACCAAAAACTGTATCAAGAATGGGGGTGAGCATTTCTATACCTGAGATAATGTGGAGCAACATTTGGAATAGGTTTGCAGGAGGAATTTAGAAAGGTTTGGAGAGCAGATCAGAGATGAAGAACGCTATAAGCAGAACTTAAATGAGAAATTCAAATAAGGCACAGAACACTGGAGTGCTCATTAGGTATGTGAACAGTAATGGCTATGTGATGAAGATTCAGCTGAAATGAGAATCACACTGGAAACTAAACTAGAGGCCGCGCCTGTTCCACTGTGGCAAAGAATCTGACTACATTTTGTGCATCCCTGCCTTGGACTTTGGCCAAGTTTACCTTAAAGATCACAGACTAATTCAACTGATACAGAGATTTCAAGGCAACACAGCACTCTGGCACTGGCCCAGGTGTTACTGGTTCCTTTAGCCAAACTTACAGAGAGAATCGAGAGCACAAAGGGGCAGAGCCAAAGACCTAAAGAATTCCAAGTTTGGCCAGAAAAGGAGCACACACAGGTGCAGCCAAGGAGCGGACAGCTGCTGAAGAGATCAGAATCCTAAAAAGAAGCCAAATCACTGGGCACAGTGAAACACTCCCGCAATCTCAATGCTCTAGGAGGCAGAAGAGCACAAGTTCGAGTCCAGCATGGACAACAGAATAAGAGACTAAGCTCAGTGTGAACGTCCTGGGTTCAGACTCAGCTCTGAGGTGGGATGAGGGCGGGAGCCAAGCACCTTCCTTCAGAACAACAGGAGAGATGCTTGGAAAGCATCTCAGAAATCAGCAAGGCAGCAGCCATCACAGGTGCAAAGGTTCAGAAATAGAAATTTCTTGCAAAGCCTTCCCAGGGCAGTCTTTCAGCATTCAGCTATCAAAGCACTCAGGCTGGTACAGCCACAGTCCCAGGTACAGACCGTGTCAGCAGAAGAGCTTGGCATCGCCCAGGTGGTGCTGGCTTTGTAAGCAGACAGGCAGAATAGTTACGGGGCACGGAGGCTTCCAAAGAAACTTCCCAGGAAACCTTAGAAAATCAGGCAGCATACGGCAGGGCCAAAGGCCCTGCAAGCAGTCCCTGTAGGGCAATGTGCTGAGCCACAAGAGTGAAGCCAAAGCTGCAGTGGCAAGCTCAGAAAATCAGAGATGACAGGAACATGCAATGTGTGATGAGGGAAAACGCAGGGAGTGTACAACATCAGCCCAAGAGAGGCCAAGCAGGCTACAATCTGCAAAGCTGTAGAGACAGGGCTTCTCCAGGCTTCTTGAGTCCACAGCCCACCACAGCATGCTCTCCCATATGCTGGGCCAGGAGATTTAGAATTTCATGTTTGTCCCATTGGCTTTCAGCCTTGCTTTGATCTAATCTCTCCTTGCAATTTCCTGTTTTTCCCTTTTGAATGGGAATGTTTACCCTATAGCAGTGCATCCCAAGAGTAATTTGCTTTTGGTTTTGTACAGAGGCTCACAGCTAAGAGTGTGCCTTGAGTCTCACAGGAGACTCTAGGAAGGACTTGGAAGAGATGCTGTAACAGTCAGGACTCCTGGGAAGGTTGTAGATGGACAGAATATAGTCTGCATTGTGTCTTGGGACCAGGGACAGAATGCTATAGTTGGAATTGGAATGTCCCCAGAGGCCCATGTATAAAGGGCTTATTTCCCAGTCTGTGGTCCTGGAAACTTGAGGAAGAGCCTACTGGAAGGTCCATGGGTCACTGAGGCTTTGTCCTAGAAAAGCTCCTTTCACTTCCTTTCTCTCCTCCGCTTGACTATCATGAAGTGAACCATTTCGTTATGCCATGCGCTGCCACCATAACATGCTGCACACCCTGCACCAAAGGCCTAAGAACAGTGGATCTCTAAACTATCAGCTAAAATAAGCTTCTTGCCTTTGTAAGTGGATTATCTAAAGTGTTTATTACAATGACAGAAAACTGACTGTAACACCGCTGTTACTTTCTTAAGGTCAGACAAGCATAGGAAGCTGACTTTACCAATTCTCCTTTTCAAATCTTTCAAAGACCTTTCAGACAAACCTGTGTTTAGCTCAGGATTTACCACTTACCAGCTTAATGGCTTTGAGCGAGTAACTTTGCTAAGTCTCAGGGTCATGATCTGAACGAGAACAACTTCCATCTACTAGAATGACTGCAAGGATTTGAAAAGAAAACACAAGCTCTGCCGGGGCAGTGGGGCAACTGGCCGAGGCACTTCTACCAGCCACTGAAGTGCAGCCCTGACTACAGCCTACTGACCTCCAAACTTCAACTGCCACCTGATAGGCCTGAATGGCGAGTCCTCCCTCACAGAACCATGCAGTGAGGCTGCAGAGAAGGCCCCACTAGGCCTGACCCCCAACTGCTCTGTAAGTCTGATGGCTCTAGCCATGCCCAGAGAGGAAGAGTCCAAAGGACAGAAGACGAATCTGTTCTGCCATTGGTCACCTGGTCTGTAAACAACAGAAATGGCTTCACAACAAGCAACCCCATATCCCGCAGTCCATCCTTTTCCTGACACTGTCTCAGAAAGTTGGTTTTTTAAAAAGCCAATGATAGCACTGTGATTCTTAGCCTTTTCCACGTGGAGTTAACGACCTGAGACCTGTCTCCAGAGGACCTTACAGGTGCCAGTCAGCAACACAGCCCATTAACAAGCACCCACTCTGGCTAAAAACGCTGGGCATGACTTTCCCGCTTCAGCTACTGTCTCCATCTTTCCAGCATATGCATTCCATGCTGACACTCATAGGCACCAGTCTCCACAATGGCCAGTTCTTGACGTTTGTAAGATGCATTATGAAGTTCCCAGAGGCTTGGAAAAAAGCCTTAGGTCAGGAGGAATGGTGTAACTCTGGTCAAAACTTAAGGGACACATACATAGTTCACATCTGGAATTCTACATCAGGCCATAGTGTCCCCTTCCTGTTCTTGGTCACCTGTGGGGTGGGGGACAGCAAGGGAAAGTAGCTCTGGAATGATTAACTGAGAAGAGGGACCCTGTATAGGGTCCTATAAGGCACTGGCCAAGAGGGAAGCTGGGAAGAGGACCAGGCAGGAGGCAAGTGCTTGAGCCAGGAAGGAGCTAGTTTACTGTGCAAGTGAGAGGAATGAGAGAAACAAGGCACAGAGTGGATCAGTGGTGATGGACAGCAAGATGGCATTATATCTGCAGACACAACCAGCAGGCCTCAGGGACGGGTCCATGACAGCCAGTGAGAAGAGGGGCAGGAACGATGAGTCTCAGGCTTGGAGCCTGAGCCACTGGACAGGTAGTGACACCATGGTGTGAGATGGCAGAGAAGGAGACAGGGGCAGGTGGGGCCTCAGGGCAGAGATCTGAGAAGGAACGCTGTTCATGCCTGTCCACGTGTGAAGACACCCACTGGACACTGCCACAGGATACTCTGCAACATGGAGAAGTCAGCAACTGAGTCAGGGGCTGGGACTGGGAGGGAGATCTCCATTTAGAAACCATCAGCTGTTCGACTAGGTGAGATTACTACACCAAGTTAGTACCGAGAAAGAGCCCTGCCTGCAGTGCCCTGCCAGTCAACTAGCCAGTAGGGGAGAGCAGGCAAAGGGAGACAGGACTTGGAGAACAGGCAAGTGGGCAAGAATAAAAAGAATGTGCTATTTGGAGAACAAGCGAAGCAGTCACTGCTTAGAAGGTGACTAAAATGAAGATAAAGCAGTTCCTATGAGCCTTGGCCAAGGAGAGGAGGAGGAACGTAAAGGAGGGGGGCTGTTTCCACAGGGAAGAAAGTACCTGGCTGCAGTTTGTTACTTATCTGAGGGGAGAGGAACTGGTACTACAACATAAGCGAACTCTTTGCTTCTTTCATTGTGCAAGTTTTGCCATGAAAAAAAGCATCAGCCAAAGACACTCAGTGCAGAACTGATTTATGTCCTGGCATGAGAACTTTAGTATTTTGGCAACTATTACAAATGGCTGACACGCCAGCCCTTTCAAAAGCACAGGAAAGACACCTGGCTTGATGTCCGCTGGAGCAGCATTTGTGGCCAAATGCGGTTTTCTGACTTTCTTTAAATAATGAGAGACACCAGAAGGTCTTTGAGAGAGAGGTCTATTAGAACAGAAGCGGAAGAAAACCCAAGGCCATAGGCAGCGTTATCTGTAACAGAATAAGAGTACAAATGGACGGGCTTGCCTGGGAGAGAGGGAAGACACATTTTAAATGAACAGGGGTGGAGAAGTACATACAGTGGAGAAGGGTGAATTAAAAAAAAAAAAAAAAAAAAAGAGAGGGAGCCAGCCATTTTTGTAAAATAATGAAATGGGAGAGGGCTCTGGCTTAGTTGGAGAGCTGAGAGGCAGGCTTGAGGAAACAGGAGGGGCACAAAATAATCACAGAGGGAACAAAAGCAAATTCAGGGAGAAATACTTGTCTTCCTCGTTGGTATTCTGTCCTTACTGCCCACCTCTCACTCTCTGAGCAGCTGGAGGGCCACTTCCCCTCAGGCTGTAGCCTCCACGACTGGACTAAGCGGTCTCCAGCCCTGGCAAGGCTGGCTCATGCCAGGACCCGGGAAATGACACAGTTTACCTCAAAAAAGAAGCTGAGTCAATGGTATCCGTAACCAAGAGTCTCGGAGCTGCGTGATGGTGGTGCACACTTGCAATCCCCAGCCTCGGGAGTGTAAGGCTAAGAATTGTCCCAAGTTTGAGGCCAGCCTGGGCTACATACTGAGTTCAAGGAAAGCCTAAACTACATAGCAAGACCCTAAGAAAAGTAAACTAAAACCAAAAACAAGGTCTCAGAACACACTGCAGTTGCACAATCATGCAGACAGATGTAAGGACCAAGGAATTTGGTGTGGCGTGAAGAAGACTGTTGAGAAGACAAGAGAAAGTGAACTTATCTTTCTAGTTCATCCCTAGTAAACCCGTCTCCATAAAAGCCTCCTGTTCCCATGTGACTATGACATGTTTCTGTCATGTAGAAACCACCATATATCGTATGGATGATATATATCTTTTCACTTAAAATGGCTACAGTGAGTCTCAATACCTTACAATGAACAGAGGCTCAACTCCTACTTTATTACAAGGAACCCAAAGCCCTGACCGTGTCACAAACAAGAAGCAGCAGAACTAACAGTTAAGCCTATATCTGTCTGATCTGCAGTCTTTTAGTCAGCATCCTCCTGGGCACGCCCTCCATGACCTCCTGCCTCTACCCACTCAGGGCTACTTTATTGCTCACCCAGGCCCTTGCAGACAGGAAATAAAGTCTCACACAGACCCTGGCCACTTCCCAGCAACAAGCCTGGGCAGCACAGAAGCTCAAGGCACCAGCTGAGTTCCAGGTCTGTAACTGATCAACTTACCCCACTGCCTCTACTTTCCCTAGTCAAGGGAATGGAAACTTCACAAACACCGAGTTCCACCAATTCCAACGGAACCTCACCCTCTGTGCCCCACCCCCAGCAGCCAGGCCTACGGCCACTGCTCAGCACTGGAACATTCTAAGAGGCCTTTGGCTGTGTGAACAGGAGACTGGGCGGGCAGGAGTGATGGGCAGATACACTGTTCGGCACAGAAGTTTTTAAGGTTATGAATTTTCTCTGATTACACCTTCACAGTCTTCTAGAATATGTATACTGATATACATGTAATTCTTGTACGATTGAAGATCATGATGTATAGAATTGGATCCTATTAGGGAATCAGCCAGGAGGAGAGGTGTGAAGACGGGATGAAAACAAGTTTGAGACTCAGATCTGCCATATCTAGATATAGTCTTGGACAAAATACTCAGTCTTTCATGTCCTGACTTTCCTCTTCTGGAGGAATGGGTTTAAACACACACACACACACACACACACACACACACTGTGGCGTTACTGAAAAATTCAAACAATGTATTATCTGAACTAGCTACAGCATTCATGGACCACTCCACATCCTCACTAAACAGCACACAAAGAAAAATGTGTTCAGTGGGGACAGACAGCAAGAACAGTCAGACATGCCAGAATACGAGGAGTTCTTTCTATCTACCTATCTATTTCCCTTCCTTCCTCCCCCCCCCCCCCGCTATTATATATAAACCCTGAGTGATGGAATCCCCTAATTTTTTCTCTTTTCATTGAGTTACTCATCAGCTGCTTGGCAGGTTTGTTCAAAGGTTTGCTGGGAGAAGGCTGGGCTAGCTAATGAATGCAGGATCCAATCATCCCAGATCTGCTTAACCCCCACCTGAGGCTGCTGAGCCTTTGAAATGTACCTGTGGTCACAGTGAGCTGGACTGCTGTATAGCATATACTCTAGACTTTGAACATTTAGTACCAAAAAAAGAATGTAAAATATATTATGGTATTTTTACACTGAGTACATGTTTAAATAAAATTCTGCAGTTAGATGAAATATGTATGTTGAAATTAATTTCACTTTTTGTTTTTACTGTTTTAATTTGGCCAGTAGAAAAATGTCAAGATGCCACGAGTGTCATGCATCACGCTGTTCCTGACCAGAGTGCTGTGCTTGCAGCATCCAGCAGAAGCACACATTCTGCCCTCCTCAAAGTTTCCCTATTACAGGCTCAAGCCACACTGTTGAGAACTCCAAGCCATCAAAGCCCAAGCCCACTAGCTCTCTCCAGCCTCATTATCCTCATGCAACCCCTCACTACCAACACACCTGTGCTCCCCTCACTCAACACCGCCCCTGTTGGAACACCCTCTCTGCCCGCCATCACCCAGCTGTTGGCTCTTGGCTCTTGTCTACAGCCCAAACAAGAGCCTATTAGGAAACCAGTAAAATGCATAGCCACACATATTAGGTAATGAATGAGCAAGTGAACTCAGGCCTGATTCCTAACCTCACCTATCTTGTATTACTTCATGGTGCCACTTACCTACTCTAGAACTAATAGTAAGCGGTCTTTCTAAATCTTGTTACTTGTCAGGAAACTAGCTCAGAGCTATGCTCATCCCATCCCACAGCACTGCTTCCCAGTGGCCAAGATTGTCCCCTGAAAAGGCCATAGACCAAGGGGTGCAGCTAAAGAGCTGGTAGCATTCTTGCCCATCAGCTTGAAAGGTTGAGGACACAGGAAAGGTATGAGAGAGACTACAAGTCTGTTTATTAACTTATGGCAGGCTCACCCCTCTTCTTTTTTTTGTGGTATTGGAGATTGAATTGTGCTTCCAAGGTATGTGCAGTACCACTGAAACCAAATTCTTGGACCCTGCCCTTTTCCTGGAAGATACAGCTGCTGCACACACCAGTGGGGCAGTCATCCCAGGTTCCAAGATGTGCTGCACCCCACCTGAATCGTCCGTGTGGGCCAGACTGCTCCGAACCCCCAGGAAATGGGGGTGCATCCTCTCTGCATCGCTCTACAGCCAAAGCCAAGAGCACCACAGGGCCCAAGGATGTCAAGGGCTGCTGAAGGCATGGCCACCAAGAACAGTTTGGCCTGGTGTCCACGGTAGTCACCGGACACTGTCAATGATATCGTACCACATGATCAATTCCAGTACAGTCACCAGGCTTGGAGTCAGACCGCTGACCAATTCTCCAGTGTTTTCTTTCCCAAAGTGCCAAGCTCACTGTTCTTCAGAAAAGATCTTTTGGAGCCCGAGAAGGTGGTGCATTTTCTCTTACCTCAAAATCAGAAACACACAGGAGTAAACACCACTCAGGAAAGGTCTACATGGAGAGACATCCATATATCTTCTGATAGCGATGCATTACCATAACATGGAACATTAGAGAGCCAAACCGCTCCATGCTTCACGTGATGAGCCCAGGGAAGTTTCCCTGGGTTCAGGGAGACATAAATCCACTCAAGAGCAGCAGCTCTGCGGTCCATCAAGTGTGCTCGCCTCATTTTATGTCCCTGGTATTTAGCCATTATGGGTTTGCGATCACTACACTCTAGTCTGCTGCAGAGTGGGGGTGGGAGCAAGCAGGACGCCAGAGAACTGGCCACGATGAGACTCCTGACACCAGCAAAGCACCTGCTGATAATGTAAGTGCCTCCCAGGAACACACAGAGGAACAAGTGATGACAGCTGCAGAGCTGCTAGCTCCACCGCCCCCTACTGCTGACAGGCCATGCAGGTCTTGTAAGCTCAACTAGGCCTGCTGGCCAGTGTGTGTGCTGAGCATTCTGGGGACCAGAGTGCTACACAGGCAGAAGCAGCCAGTCAGCCAAGGACAGACAGCCACACACACACACACACACACACACACACACACACACACACACACATATCTTACACCAAAGGTAGAAGGAAAAAGAAAGTATGTAATTTGGCAATGGTAGTATCAGATATTCCTGAGACAAAAGACCTTTGGGTGAGATGCTGAATAAAAGGCATGAAAAGCAAGGGTTCTCAATAAATTAGCTAAGTAACATTTCTTTGGCAGTAACATTTCTTGGGCTCTCCAAAGTGCTTTCCTGTGCATTATTCATTTCATCCTCAGACTAACTCTGTGTGTTACTTATTATCATCCTTAACAAGAGAAGGCAGCATACGGAGCAATTAAGCGCATGTCAGGATTTCAATCCCATTCTGGCAATTCGAGGATTGGCAACCCTGGCCAAGTAACTTAGCCTCTTAGACCTTCAATTACTCCACTATATAACAAGGATAAAATACTTCTTCAAATATTTTTTGAGGATGTACTAAATGTTAGGCGGCCACATTAAGGATATAGCTGTGAACAAAACAGGTTAAAATGTTTCATGTAATGATATTAACATCACTCATGGGGAAGCAGGAAGAGAGATGACTAACAAATGAACACACCATGTGTGGGTTGATGCATGAAGCTTGGAGGCTCCAGGGTCACAGATAACTGATCGAGGAGGGCTTCACATGCACATATGCACACGCCCCTAACATCAAGGGCAGAAGGAAAAAGAAAGTATGTAATTTGTGATGTTGGGGCAGAGGCTGGAAAGAAGTCAGGAAATGACCCATGTAGACTCCTGGAAAACCCTTCACGTGTGCAGACAGACGTGCAGAGAGGGCATGTGTAAGGACTGTGGTGAGGCCTCCCCCGGGCATGGCTGGCACAGCACAGCAGTCCTGGGGCTGGAGAGGACGCATGGGGTCACTGAGAGGTCAGAAAGGGAACAGGCAGAGGGTGGTGAGATGGGTGCAATGGAGGCTCCTGCTAATGCTTCACAGAACCGTGGGTGGACAAGTGACTTCAGGCTACAGACTGAGGCAAGAAACTTGGTGAAAAAGCTAATGATCAGGCAGGAAAAATGTGGTGGCTTGGTCCAGGGTAGGGGCAGATATGGTAGGTTCTGAGGACACTTCGAAAGAGGGGTCACATGATCTATTAGAAATAGAGGGCAAAAAACAAAAATTGAAGTCTCCTGGGCCTAAGAAAATGGAAAAGGAAGAAGAGCAAGGTGTATGGGGTGGGGGAGTATAGGGGAGTATGGCAAGCTTGAGGTCATACTGAACACGCCTGGCGGTGACACTGAGCAGGGGGCTTGGATACACACTTCCAAGTCAGGGGGAGCCAGCTGGATCCGTACCACAGAGATGCTGGCATCTGCAGTCAAGATGCTCTGTGTAAGTACCAAGGAGTCCAAGGACTGAGCCCTGGTGCCATTCAATGTTCACCCCACAGGGAACTAAGGCAACAATAAGAAACTGAGAAAGGGGTGTCAGAAAAAACAAGGTAGGATATGCTGTCTTGGAGACCAAGTGAAAGTATCTTCAGGGAACAAAAAACTGACATAGGCAGGTCATTTGCCACTGTGACAGCAGCTGTGCAGAGGATTAGGAGGGACACAAGGCTGAGGCAGGACATGTGGACCCCTTCTCAAGGCGTGTATAGTGAAGATTCAGAGGCACAGTGGCCAGCAGGCCAGTTCCACTCCTGCTACTTACTGGCTCTGTAACTATAGGCAGCCCACTCACTTTAATGCTTGGATTTCTCACCTGAAAAGAACAGTGTATTATGTGCAATAGTATTAGCTCTCAGTACAGCCATTATTATAGAGAGTAATGACAAAATAATTATGTGAAGATCATCAGTGTAGGAGGTGGGGGGAAGGAAAGGGCAAAAGTCTAAAGCGAGAGAAGTCAAAAAATAGCTGCCCAGTGGGAACATGAATGTATAACAGGGCTGTGCGGTCTGGTGCACGGCACAGCGTTCATTTGTGGGCAGGGGGCATAGATCTTTACATGGATCTTTACATCTCCCTCCCCATCACTGGGG
This sequence comes from Petromus typicus, assembly GCA_004026965.1. NCBI lineage: Eukaryota > Metazoa > Chordata > Mammalia > Rodentia > Petromuridae > Petromus > Petromus typicus. The sequence goes on from PVIR01002566.1 coordinate 78,775, forward strand.
ATGAAACCTAGTGCCTTGTACATGCTAAAGAGAGGCTGGTCGACCTGGTGCCAAAGGCACCAGTCACAGTGGGCACAAGTCTACCCACGGCTGAGTTATCATGAGGCTAGAAAGCCAAAGGAAGAAAAGGGCAGAGGACCTGGCACTTGACACTGCTGGTGGCCAAAAGCTCCAGGGGTCAGTCCCTACCCTATCACTTCTGTCCCTGTCCCCAACACACAGAGAGTAGAATCAGAAAACACTGCTAAATTCCTGCTTCTTCCACTAAGCCACATTCCCCCCTTTTCCACTCAAGCTACTATCACACACCTTAGACCAACTTACGATCATATCCCTTTTCTGCTTCTGAGAATATTTCTAAATTCAGTCCTGTCTGAAGACCAAAGAAGCCTATGTGAATGCAGGCTTGGCTCATATGCTTTTTCCAAAAGTGAAAGCAAAGGATGCTCTTCCAGGATATGCCTGAGAGTGCTGTCCAAGGACATGTCTAGAAGTGAAGCACGGCTTTCAAAGCACCTTATTCTTGATGGACGGCACAGGCTCTGCCTTTCTCTACAGTGGAGTTAGAATTAAATTAATAGTGATTGGCAACTTCTAAGCACAGCAACTCTGTCTTTAACTCAACGGAAGCAATTCAACCGTAGAAAGTACAAAGATGATTTTTTAAAAAAAGTAACTTTAGATTCAAGTAACTTGAAATTCTATACAGTGATCCAAGATAATGGTTTGTTCCCCTCCCATGGCTGAGCATGAAACCTAGCCTCTTGTACATGCTACGCTAGTGCTCCACCACTTCTTCCCCACAATGGCTTTTGAAAAAGTTACATTATAGAGAAAGAAATACAATGACTAATAGCATACACAACATAAATAGAAATCAGAGATTTATAATAATTGTTCTCTTAAGTACTTTTTTTTTTTTTTGCATAAGTACATTTCTCTAAAAAGTGCTGCTTTCAAGACACCAAAAGACATTTCACAATCAGTCGATGAATTGTGACCAACAGTTTAAAACTACTGGGTTAAGAAGATGTGCTAGCAGTGAGGGCTGCATTTCCCACTCTTAATGGTTAAATCACAGGCTCAGGCAGGCTGTGGAAATACTAGGTCTACAAGTCTGTATCAGAAGGGTGTGAGCTGCAGGTTGGAGAAGTTCTACATTTAGTTATGACTCTAGAAGACACACCCTGAACCAAAGGGTAGCAGTTACACGGAGCCAGTCCAGACAGACTGACTGAAACAAAGCAAAATCTAGGAGACAAACAGCATGCGGCAGAAGAAATTTAACAGTCCAGGGAGGGAGGCGACCCAGAGCTGCTGAAGTCTCTCCACTCTGACAGTCTTCTTGACCTTGACGAATAGATTGCTATGAGAATGAAATGGAAATAGTATATGTGAAAGTGCTCGGAAAAGGTACAAGCTCTTCCAAGCACTGTCATTCCTTAAACGGCAATTCTTTATCCAAACCTGTAGATGCCCCAACTTCATCTGTTATTCAATTAGGTACTCTAAGACAGCAGGCACTCCAAGTAAGCACTGCTAATTTATTCATCTGTTAATGACAGCTCAAGTGTAGACAGCTCCAGACGAAGGCAAGGTTGGGAGAAGAACTGACGCAAGCACGCATGCCAAGTGTGCATTATTTTGTTTAAGAGAGTGCTCCTCTAACTCCGCAGTCTGAAATATGCAGAGGCAAATGGCCACCTCTCTCCAGAGGCCAAATCTGGAGGACAGCCAGCACCAGAATAAAATTTCAATGTCTCCTCTGTTATCTGAAAATGTCAAGTAATCATAGAAGATGTTGGCCTTGTTTACCCATAATGTGCACACACTGCAGGAGCCTCCCGGAGCTGCCACTGATCCCTGACAACATCCTCATGCTGCTGGCTCCACTGCACCAGGAGGTCCCATCCCACAAGGGAGAAAGGAGCTCGGAGGTTATGTAAGTGTCCCAGAAATACAAAGCATATTGACAGTAGCACAGAGTCAAACCCGAGCATTTTGATTCCAAAGCCTGCTCTTAACTACTAAGTTATAATGAATTCTCCAACAAATATTTGTATTTTCATATTCTTCAAATGGATTTCCCCCAAATCTTTGGATACATGTGACCACACTCACCCAGTAGCTGTATCATGCATCCCAGAAATAGGGACAACTCAACATCACCAGAATTTGTCAGTTTGTCCTCTGATTCCATGGCCATATGTGAACCAGATCCTCTTCAATCCCAACAGGAACAGAGACCTCATGTTCCTCTACGCACAAACTTCATTAACAACTAAGATATCACAAGCACCAGTTGTTTATAGAATCTTTGCCATGAGAAATTCATCACCAAGCTAATTTATAATAGGTTAATTACACAGCCTGGCTGACAGCAGACATACCAACGGAAAGAATGAGAGTATGACTGAATTTATCAAACAGGAAGAGCAACTCCACACAACCAAAGGCTGCACATCTGGGCTTTCCTTCAATAAACATATTGGACCACCCTATCTAGGGTCCTGGAGAGTGATGAGGAAGTGTTCCCACCCATTCCCTCATCCAACAAATGCCTGCCAAGCACCAAAGCACTGGGGACTAATCACACACCGACTCACCAGTTCAATCATTCAGACACTTGCTGAGCACCTACCACATGCCACACACTGATGAACTGTTGTGAATACAAGATTGATCGACTGGTCCAGCGGATCATTCACTATTCACCAAATACAAGCAGCCTTGATGTGCTAGATACTGTCCTGGCAGCGGGGACAGAATAATGAGCAAACAAAACATCTAATCTTAGCAACGCATATTTTGAGGGAGAAAGACAATAAATAAATGTGCAAGATGTCAAGAAGTGAAGTGCTATGAAGACAGTGCAGGATAAAGCAGAGAAGGGGATGTGCTCTGATATAGCAGCACTGCAAGGACAGCTTCTCTGATTTCACAGTAGATGCCTGAAGGGAAGGTAAGAGCAAGCAGGGTGGACAATGAGGGAAGGATCCAGCCAGGAAGGAAATGGGAAAGGTAAGGTCCGCAGGCAGGAGCAGCCTGAAAGGTATCACAAAACAGCAAAGTGGCCAGGGCAGCCAGAGTAGAAGGAGCTGAGATTTAGTCTAAAAGGGACTCTGCAAAGCCACTGCAATGTCTCCAGACCTATCAGCTGCACTCCACTGCAGGCCTTTGATTCTTGACAAAATTCAAATATTCTGCAAAAGAAGGGCAGCAAGCTAAGCTACCATCAAATATTTGCATAATGGTGAGCCAATGGCCTTGAGTCTCCTAAAAGTGGACTTTGGGTAAGAGAAGGAGAGTGAGTCTATCAATTAACAATGAACTTGAGCTGCTGGAGTTGGCTTGTCAGTAACAAGGCAATAAATACTTGCTCTTTAATTTAAACATCTCTTTTTGTGTTGAACTTTAAATGTATTTACCAGACTGAACAGATATGAACAAAGAGTATAGATCAAGAGGATTCCACACACTGAAGATAAGGTTTATTGATCCTGCTGTATACTCACCCACAAATTCCAATCTTCCACCTCAGTCATAGCCTTGGTTCCCTCTGATCACTGGGGCCACTGCTGACCAAGGGAAACCCGGTCACCCAGAGAAGGAGAGCCCTTCAAATTGACTTCAACTCCACCCTTCCCCGCTACTCCACCTACGCCTGCCTGACAGCTTACATGCATTACTCTATACCACAGGGCTAACAACCAAGTCAAGTTAAACTAATAATGAGAAAGCTAAGCCAACAGTAATTGATAATTACATGTCTACATTTAGGAAGTGTCATAAATTCAAGCCCTGGCTGACACTGCACTACAGAGTACTCTCCCAGAAAGTGCAGGAACTCCAAGGCAGAGCATCCAGGCTCCAAGTAACTTGGTAGCTCCCAACTTTTGCTGAATTCTATTTTTTTTTTTAACTATAAGACACAACTGTCACTACACTAGCAGGATGAAGTGGCTGCCCACTCTAATAGGGTAGGCCCAGGAGAAAGGTATATACCAATTTCACAAAATGAACTATTCTGTCATATACATATACATTAATAAAATAGTGTAAAAATGCTCCAGGGCACAGAGAGCTGTGTGGAAGGAGCTTCAGTGACCATCCTTTCCCCTTGTCCTCTCTGTTGCTGGAAGATGCTGCCACTGTGCCAGCTCAAGGTGGGTGTGACCCCAAAAGGAGCTCACGGGACCAAATTCAACTAGGACATCAGCAGCCTGCTTCTCTTATGCTCCACAGTAACACTGACACCAGTTTTGTGATTAAGAAAACAAAACTTTAATAGTAAAACACTGTATGCATCATGCCACAACTGGAAGTATGAAGACTAATACTTTCTTCAAATTATAATCATTACACAATAGGTTTGCTGATTTCTCGATACTGGTGTTTTGAGGCTTCTCAAAAAAGTGTTTTTGGTCTTAGGTCCTGACACATCCTTGTGAATACCATTCTGCTCGAGGGACTCCAAGTTAGAGTTTCTCATAAATGCTAATTCAAAATGACACTGAGCAGAGAAAGTTCTCTCAACAAGAGACCAGAAAGGACAGTCTTTTCCAGGAAACAATGGTTCACTGAAATCCCTGCTCTTAAATTAATATGCCTCCTTCTGGATTACTACCCAGTTTCTGATAATGGGTCTATTTTCCAACTTCCTCCTCAAAGGACAAATCAAAATGTCAGTTGACAATCTGCTTTCTAATTAAAAGTTGAGCCATTAAAAAAAAATAACATTTAACTAAACAATTCCACATGGCAATTCTAATGTGCTCTGCCACTCTGACTGATAGAATCACTTGCAGTTACTTAAAGGAGAAAGGAGGGAAGAAAACACCATTAGCTACAGCTACATTAAGATGATCAAACTTCTGTTTAGTGTCTGCCAGTTTACTCAGAGTCAGACAATGCAGCACTGAGTAAAATAATTAAATCTCCTACATTTAAGTGAGTCCCAAGGGAGGAGCAAGGTGTCACTCAAAACTGGCTGGAAGGCCTCAGGAAGAAGACACTGCTTCTACAACAAAGCCGCCTGGCTAAGACATGGCGAAGACACCAGGCTCAGATTGTAGGTCTCAAAAGAAGGTCAAGACCCTTCTCTCTGAAAGAACATGGGGACCAGAAAGGTACAGTGTGCCCAGATTTGGGGCACCATGACTTTGTTGAAGCTTCCAAAGAGAAAGATCTTGTTGAGCAAGAACAGGAAAAAAAAAAAAAAACAGTCACACTGGTAGTGACCTTGGGGCAAAACTTTCAACATTTGGGCGTGTTTCTGAACATGGGAAGTTCTCACTTGGCCCAGGCCTGCTTCCCAAGATTGGTGGCAAAAGGAAATCTGCTTACGTGTATGTTAGAACTGCAAAAAAGAACGCTCTAGAAATGTAATGGACAACTGGGTTACTGCTGGGTGGGAAGGGCTGGGCAAGGCTTCCAAGAGGACAGTGACCAAGAAAACTGGTGCAGTGAGTAAAGGAATTCCTGAGGATATTTAACAAGTGTACAAACACTTTGAGAAAGAGACCTATTGACTACTTCATCTATACCAAAAGCTTATTTGCAGGGACCTGAGTTAAAATGCAGTTCTTCAATGCTTAAAGTCACATGGATGCTCCTATGGAAAAAGCAGGGGTTCTGGGAATACCACAGTCAAGGAGACTACAGTCCTACTGCGGACTACTGTGCGAACCCCATTCAATGCCAGCCACAGGTAGTGGTATTGTGCCCAGATTTTGAGTCCCTCAGTGACCACAAGGGAGCGGAATCCAATGTAAAGCATGTGAGGGTCTTCATTACAACCTCGAGCGGGGACTCTCAACTGTCAGCGACGCAGCAGATCAGAACTGAGAGCACTGAGCTCTAATTTGGCAGGGGTTTTACTGAGGTTACAGTAAGGTTGGGGGAGTGTTCAGCTTGACAGTTTACATGATTGGTTGACATCAGACAAGCACTGGGTGTTTAAACCTGTTTGGCTGGACCCATCAGGTCAAACTTCTGTTGTTTAAACTATCGTGAAGGACATCTTTGTTTTTTTGTTTTTTGTTTTTTTCTCGCTTTGTAGTTCAGACTGGCCCTGAGCTCAGCCTCCAACTCACATCACAGCAATCCTCCTGCCTCTGCCTCCCCAGTGCTGGGATTACAGGCCTGAGCCACCACGCCTGGCACTGTGGTATATGGTGCTGATTGCTGCTGGGTGTGAGTCTCCACACCCAGTATGGTATGTGGTTACCGGGGGAAACCCGGGTCCTTGAGCTTGCAAAACAGGCGCCAGAATCACTGAGCTAAATCCCTGGCCCCTCGTAAAGGACATCTTGACCTTGTACTTAGTAGTTGGCTTTTGCTAGGGGGATATTGCTAATTACCCTCAAGGGTGGGTGGTCAAGGTAACTGAGCTCATGACCCAATCATGTGCCCCTTCCCAGATTAAGCTCATGACCCTGAGCTCATGATCTAGCCACCTTATCTTAAAATGGAACCAGTTCTTTAGAATAGTCATTTAGGTCTTTCAACAGCTTATCTCATTGGTTCACCTTGCCCTAGGGAAGGGACCTGGAGTCTATAACCTGGTCACGTGGCCCTTTCCGGAACAGATGCTTACATTTAATGACTTTATTCTAAGATGGGGTCGGTTTCTCAAAAATGGGGTCGCTTAGGTCTTTCAGTGGGGTGGAGAGAATGGGGAGGGGGGGATAACAGGCAAGTTGGGGCAGCAACTGATAAAGGCCCAGGGGAAGAACAGGAAAACTTGGGTAAAATGTTACATATGCAACTAGATGTGACTGAAGAATGACAAGGACAGCAATCCCTCCTAAAGATGAGTTTCCATTATAAAAGAATTTTTACCTTTTCTTCAAATTCAAGAACAGCCGTTTCAATAATCTCAGCAAACTGATTTCCAATAAAGGTGACTTGAGTTATTCCTGTTGAGAAATTAGAAGAAGAGGTATAATAGGCACTTAGGGATATAAGCTACCCTTCCATAGACCCCTTTTCGGGGGGACCCCTAGGCTGACAGGTCACCTGGCTCTCTTCCCCCAACTGACTAGTGGAGGAAGGCACACTGGCCGGCCACCCAGCCCCAGACAGACAGACACAGACAGACAAGCACAGACACAGTGCAGCCCTGAGTTAGTGCCTTCCCACTCCAGTCCCCAGCCGGCTGGACAAGCACTGCTCCCTGCATTCCTGAGATTTTTAAATTGACATGAAAGCGGTTCAGTTGTCTATGACCATTAATCATGGATTTAGAAATGAAAGATCCAGGGTTGTCTAATAAAAGAAACTGAAGTACAGGGTGAAAGAATAGAGGCTTCTGAAATAAAGCCTTGGGAAAAATAAAAGATGAGAGAAAGTGCCAGGGGGTCTCTGAACTACTATCCCATCGCACTGAGAAAAAAGGAAAGAATTGTGTGAGAGCAAGAGTGAAGACCTAGGGCCAGGGATTTAGCTCAGTAGTTTCGGTGGCGCCTTCCTTGTAAGTGCAAAGGCCGGGGTTCAATCCCTGGTAACTACATACAACAATACCAGGTGTGGAAACTCACGCCCACCAGCAATCAGAACCACCTATCAAAATGCCAGGCATGGTGGCTCATGCCTGTAATCCCAGCACTTGGGAGGCAGAGGTAGGAAGATTGCTGTGAGTTCAAGGCTGAGCTCAGGCCCACTATGCATTACAAAAGTGAGACCCTGTCTCAAAAAAAAAAAGAGTGAAGACCTAAAAATTAATTCATAAAATCCCAATAGCATTAAATATTAAGGTGGAGACCCAGATCCCAGGGTGGGGAGAAGTCTCATAATGTATGGATTATCTGCAGCAAAGCAAATGAAGAATTTCACTGAAAATACCGAAGTAGGAGAATCTGAAATCTACAGTAAACAAGGAACAATTGAGTAATGGTATAAAGCCTTCCATTACTAAAGTAAGTGTAGTAACACAAAGGCAAGGCTCAGTTATTTTTCTTTCTTCCTTGTTTACTGTCTTAAAAGATAAACTTTCACTGACCCTTGGTTTAATAGGCACTTAGCGTTAGCTTAGGTAAGCGGGTTTTCTCCTATTCTTGCTAGGTTTGTTTACATGGCTAGAGTCACCTGGAGGCTCACCTGGGCTGCATGACTCGGCCCATACTGCTGATTGGTACTGGCTATGCTGCTTTTGAAGCTCTACTTTAGTACAGATCAACATACCTCCACACCGAGAACTTCCAAGAAGTGTGGCCACCTCTACCCCCTCACCCTATTTCCCCATTAGTTATTGGCTTGGTCAATCATGAGCTCACTCCCTGTGGGGCTTCAAAACTCTAACATCCTGAGGCCCCTCTGCTAGGAAGCAGTGATTCTGGTTCAGCTCAGAGATTAAGGTAGGTGCAAGGCAGGGCTAGGAGGCAGGGCAGGAGGAAGAGTCAGGCCATGCTAAGGAATTCGGACCTTACTGAGCAGTGTACCAATCAAGCTGACTATAGGTAATCTAGTCCTATCCCCTAGGTGATAATTATTATTCAGAAAATACACAAAACAGCTCTGGAAAGACCTGACCCAAACCACAAAGACTGAAGCAATGGGATGGGAGCTATGTCGACCATAAGTTGCCAGGGACGTCCACTCTTGGCACAGCCCTTTGCCTGCTGTTTTGGTTCACTAGCTGTGCCAAAGGCTCTAAGTTTGCCTGCTTTCTGGGCATCCTGAGCATGTTGATCCTGGAGCTTCAGCTTTCACCTAGCAGAGTAGAAAACAGTGACAGAGACACCAGCTGGCCTGCAGGACAGCCCCAACAGCAGCTTTGCTGTCTCTTCACTCCAGACCCAGCTTTGTCTGTCCATTCCTAGTAGCGCTGCCTTTCTCTGGGCCTCAGTTTCCTCAACCATAAAACAAGGAAGGGAAACTGAACCTGTGGAATCCAAAGGTGGCCTCGCACCACTGCTATCCACCAACTCTTTGTCGGCAGTTCCTGACAGGGACAAATATTAAGAGTAAACACTTGGAAGCTTTGGAGTCATATGAGAGCTACCTAGTCACGTTAATATGCTTGAGAGAAAGAGACAGCCTTGACTCTCTTGGTGGAGCCACACACACAGGAAAGTGAAGAATGGGAGAATGGAACAGCAGTTCTCATGTCTAGAAATGCCAATGGCTGCCACAATCTGGGGAAGCCTGACCCAAATTCCCCCCTAGATCCTCTAAACTGAGAATACAGTCGTCAGGCCTGCACTTTATAGACTTCTGGCCCCTAGATTTGTAATGGAATAAATTGCCATTGCTTTAACCACATTAACAGTTAGTTATGTAGGCAGTTACTCAACAAACACCTGGGCAGCTATCATCTCAACCACTCAGTGCTTACAATGAATAAATTTGATAAAATTGTCATTTTTATATTCCTTTTTATATTATAAAAATTAATGAAAAATATACAATTTTTGGTTGTGTTCTATTTAAATAATTGGACTGCTAATTGGTTAAGCTCAGTTCACCGAAATTTGTTATAACAGCTGTAAGAAACTCAGTCAAGCCCCTGTACTGTGCTGTTTTCAATGCAAGAGAAAGTATTCATGAATTAAATAGAAAAGGTAGAGTTAAAATTTATACACAATGATCTTAATTATGCATAAAATACATGCAAATAGAACAAAATGTTTGTAGTGATTATTTTTGAGTAGTAGAATTATGAGTAATTTTCAGCATTATGTCTTTTGATATTTTTCCAAATTTCTATAATTAGTGTGAATTATTTTTCAAAGAAAGAAAGTTTAAAAATTAGCAATTCATGATTTGCTGCAACTATGACTGAATCACCAAGATTGAAATCAAGAGGTCCAAAACTCCCTGATAATTGTCTTAATTCAATCTCAGAACAGCACCTGGAAAAAACAGCCCCCCAGATATGTGTCATTCTCTCGATGACTCCAACTGAACCTTTGGTCTCCTGAAAGCCTGTTAGTGTTCAGACTCTGGACAGGAGCATGATGTGGCTGAAGAAGCTTCAGGCTTCAGCAAAAAGATAACATGAGATGGTAAATGTATTCCTCCGTATCTCTCTACACGCTGGCAAAGGGAATGGAAGATGTTTATTATGCTTCCTAGAGCTCATCCAGCCTAAAGTCTGTGGCCACACATCAAGAAGCAAAAACATCAGTTAATAAACATGTAAATGTTTGATTTTTTTGTAGGTGACTTCACAGACTGAAACATCACATTCAGCACTAGCCTAATCTTACAAACGACTCTGCTCCCAAACCCCTCTATGATCATCATCTATCCAGGCAATCACTGATCACAAGATCAAAGGTCAATTTCACCGTATCAATACCATATATTTTGATTGAACATATTCATATAGTCTAGTACTGCATTAATATCTTCACCAGTGTGTGAGCAGTGTTAGACCAAAACAGACAGTAGGATGTGTTTCTATTTTGCTTTGCACAGAGGGAAAGAGAAGAGTCAATAATTCCCCACAGCATGGGGATAGGTCAGAGCCTAGGAACCCAAAATTCAGGTCACAGGGTTTGAATCCATCCAGGACAGTGAATGCTGGGTAAGGAGACCACAGTAGCACAGGGTATGTCTTTTGGCCCCAGGTCTTCCTAAGCACATTTAGGTACTCTGTATTTGACCCAGCGACAGATACAGCATTTACTATGTGCCAGGTGCTAAGTGAAGGCTGTCTCACATTTTAAAAGCTATCTTCAACATGCTACTCTATATGACACTGGTGGGCAAATGGCTGCCGTTCTTCAGCATCAGCCATCTGCACTACAGCAATGCCAGCAGCAGCAGTGAGAGGAAGACCTTAATGGGCCTGGCAGAGCTTTCAAAATGTACCAACCAAAACTTAAATGATCTAGCACTCTTTACCTTCCTACAAACTATTCTTATGACTTCTAATTCCAGTAATTAGTTGCTAAATGCCAGTACTGTATCTCCCACTTAATACAGAAAGAGAATATTAACAACTTCCACGTCTATTTCCTTCCACTTGTCATTTTATTCTGACATCCAGCAGTATCTAACTTAAGAGGTATTCATCAAATATTTGAGATATAAATTTGTGGAAGAATGAACATAGGCAATTTCCTTATCTGTTAAAATGGAATGGCTGGACCATTGACCAGAGGGGAGGTAGCCCAGTGGTACTCTGCCTGCCTGAGAAGTTCAAGGTCCTGAATTCAATCCCCAATACCAAAAATGAATAAAAAAGTAAAATAGAAAAGACAAGAGACAGAATTAGTTCTCAAATTAGTTCTTCAGAAATTAGTTCTGAAGACCCTACTCAGGTGGGTTATGCCCTACTGGGGTGCAGAGGGGAGAATCCAGGAAATCCTTCAACTAAAAACCTTTTTTGCATATTCCCATATCCTTCCATGCTTAACACCTGTTGATGACAAGAAACCATGGGCACGTATACCAGAGGTCTTCACTTGTTCAAAATGTAACTATTAAGCCCTTACAATGCTGAAAATGATGACGATAGTGAACAATGAACAAAAGTGACTGGCAGTGCCAAGCATAATATGTGGTGTCTCTGCCACTGAAATGAGTATGAAACCTGGCTCGCAGTACATCAGAAGAGAACAATGCACAAGCATAACACCAATATTGCCAGGTGTGATAGCCCACCTACTGGAAAGCAGTGGAAGGAGGATCATAAGTTCAAGACCAGCTGAGGCTATGTTTAAAAATTTAAAAAGGGCTAGGGATGTAGTTTAGTGCTGAAGCTCAGGTTCGATTCTCGGTGCCACATTCACACACAAGCACACACACAGAGAGACACATGCATATACCCACATAATATATATATATACAACATAGATGTGTGTATACATGCATGTATAGTATGGACATACATGGGAACAGACAGGGGATGGTCCTGATGTATACTGTAAATAAAAAGAGCATGAGCCAAGACATGAGAAACAAGCAGTTGGTCTTATCCAGTAATTTTCACAGAGTGGTCCACAATCCTTGCAGAGCCTCCTGTAAGGTCAACAGTCCTTCTACTGTGTTGACATTTGCACTGACAGTACAAAAGCGATCAGATAAAATTGCTGGTGCAGTTGAATGAATCAGAGCAGTGGCTGACTACATTGGTACTAATTACAGTATAGCTAACCCGACATATCCGTAGTACTCATTGTATTCTCCACTGCTGCATGCTCACAGCTGTTCTCTAAGAATGTCCTCAAAGAAGCAGTAGAATTTATTAGTTTCATCAAGTATGAACTCAAAGTGCTCATTTTTACAATATTCCCTGTGACACATGCTAAGGACTCATCCAACGTGCCTGCTGCAGGCTCTGGGAAAAAAGCACTCACGTAACTCAGAGGCAGGCTGCATGGCCACTGTGCCTCAGGACACCATGTCTTCACGGAAGAATGATGAAGAAAGTATGGTTATTCAGATTTGGATATTTATAAACACTGTTTCAAAATGGAATGAAATGTTCTTGCTATTTCAAGGAAAACTAACAGCATCTGTTGCTAAAGGTGAAATGTGAACTTTTGAGCAAGAAGTAAAATGTTGGAAATCTCATGCCCATCAGTGCATCCCAACACTTAAAGATATTTGCAGTAACATTAGCAAAGGCAAAATTTTAATTTTTCTAAATTTTGATATAAAATGGTATATTTTAATATATTCCAAAAAACTGATTTATGCTATGCACAAAAATTCCCCCAAAGGGGCTGGGAATTTAGCTCAGTGGTTCCGGCACCTGTCTTGAAAGCGCAAGGACCCAGGTTCGATCCCCCGGTAACCACATACCATACTGGGCGTGGAGACTTACGCCTAGCAGCAATCGGTTCCACATACCACAGTGTCAGGTGTGGTGGCTCATGCCTGTAATCCCAGCACTTGGGAGGCAGAGGCAGGAGGATTGCTGTGATGTGAGTCTGAGGCTGAGCTCAGGGCAAGCCTGAACTACAAAGCGGGAGACCCTGTCTCAAAAAAAAAAAAAAAATTCCTCCAAAGAATATGACAGACCAGGAAATTTTTAAGATACCAGAGACTAAAAGTTTGTGGGTATCATTTTAGATTCCATACTCCCACTAAGCTTTGAGAAACTACTGGTGTCATGTTTTAATATAGTTTCAAAGACTATCTCCAAATAGCTGAATTGGCCATTCAAATATTCCTCAGCCTCGCAAGGACATACTATCTGTATGAAGCTGGATTTTCAGCTTATAGTTCACCTAGCACAACATATTGTAATAGGACGGATACGGAAGCACTTATGAGAACCCAGCTGCCCTCCATTAGGCAGACATTAAAGGGAATTTTAAAACAGTAAGACAATGTCACTCTGACTACACGGCGTGTTTTGGACTTTATTAAAATGCTTATTTGAATTATATAATGGGTTTATTACTCTTATATAAACTAATAAATACTTTAAAATCTTTTCAATTTCAATGTCTAATAATAAAATAAATGCTGCTATATATAATCTATATAACTGAAACCCCTTTGGGGAAATCTCATCAATTTTTAAAACTTAGATAAAGGAGTCATAAAACCAAAGGCTGAGAGGCACTGGCCTACTACAGCGGAGGAACAAGTGGTAGCAAGTGATGCAAAGTGGCCAGAGGGAGAGGGATCATTAGTCTTGACCCTGTGTTCAGAACTCATCTTACAAGAGCCAAGAGAGGGTGCTGTCTACCAAAATGCTTTAGACAGACTTGTTTTAAGAAAGAACAAGGCATCATAAACGAGCCCTCTCTCCTCTACGAACAAATGATGTTAAACATGAGTAAGAACAGGAGAAGTCAAACGTAGGGGACTGAAGGCCCATTATTATAACCTTTAAAAAACGAAATACAAATGTCTACAAAAGAACAGACAAGAAAATATTAAAATTTAAGGGTGAGACAAAAGAAGGAAAGTAGACTCTTGCAGAATAGTCAAGCAACCAAATAAAATTCTGCAAAATGAGGAAATGATCAGTAACAAAGGCAAGGCTTTAAACATCTAAAGATGCCAAAATCAAGATGCATTTCAGGCAAGTCTACAAAATACAAATAAAGGAGCCAGCAAAGAGAAACAAACAGCTGCAGTCAGGAGGGAAAATAAATGTAGCCCAGAGGAGACAAACTGAAACATTTAGGAATAAAAAGTAGTGAGAAAAGGAAATCAGTTCCTATTGCCAGAGCCTGGACTCTCGCCACTCCAACACATACTCCACTAGCAGAGAGCAGAAGAGGGCACAGAATCACCTCCAGAGCGAACAAGTCCCGGCAAAGTCTAGACAAACAGAAGGACCTAAGCAAGGACCTCAAAGTCACTTTCTTTTTCCACAAAAGCAGAATTTACAGTTCTTAGTACATGCAGCATCTTGGCCAGAAAGGTCCTTGATGGTGAAGGTTTAAAATGTGAAGGTTTAAAAATGACTAACATTTGACCGCAGAGAAGGAATCTGAATGGCCCTGGCCTGGAGCTACACACACAAAGGATGAGAAAGTGCCCAGCTAAGGTCTGGTTCTACTTACAGTATCCATCACAGAGGCACACTGTCAAGCACAAAGAGCCCACAGAAAGAAAAAATGTTTTTTAAAACCACCTTCCTGAACAGCCACCACGACGTCAGGCACGTCTCACACCAGTTTCTCTCTTCTGATGGTTATGATGGCCCAGGTGTAGGCTTGTTCATGGTTCCTCCCATTTTATTGGCCAGGAAGCTACCTCATGACTAAACTGCTCTCCGGACCTGAGGTCCAGGACTCTTACTAGACCAGCTGCTCAGCTCACAGGGACTGATGGCCCATCCAACAGCTGGAGGCCTGCAGCTCTGCATCCAGTTAAAGCTAAATTTAAAAATAAAGACAAAGACAAAAATTCAAAAAATTGTGACTGATTCACAGAAATAGGCCAAGTAATGAGATGCTTTTTACAAAGGTCAGAAAGGAAGGAAAAGATAAGGAATACGTTGACAGGCATAATCAAGTCAGCCAAAAATAAGACTCTTCCTTTTCTTTACATCAATAATGGAACACCCAATACATAAGTATTCACTGATGTGCCAATGATGTCTCTGGGAGCTGGAGACAAGAGGTAGCTCTGCCCTTGGACAGACATTAACTGAACAAGAAAACTGGGGTAGGGTATAGGGCCTCAGGTACGCTAAACAAGCTCTATGTCACTAAGCTACAACCTCAGCCCTTTTTGTTTTGAGACAAAGTGTGGCTAAATTGTCCAGGCTGGCCTCAAACTTGCAACCCTCCTGTCTCACCCTTCTCAGTGGCTAGGGCATACTAGCACACGTAGCAGGAAACTTATGGCCATTCTGCATGTCATGCACCACAGAATACTATGGAGGTGAGTCATGAAAGGCCTAAGGCCCTGATGGCTTTCAAGCCTGATACACCCTGGCGCTAAAAGGCCAATGGGGCAGAAAAGAGCTGAGAGGCAGGCAGCAACAGGATTCCACAGGCCTTCTGACCACACAGATTTTACTCTTCTGACAGTAAAGGAGCTTCAAAGATCTCCTTGGAGGAAGGCATCATTTGATTTGCATTTTAAAAGGTTACTGTGGCTGCAATAAGGAGGCCTAGAGGGTATAAAGTGAAAGCACAGAGTTCTGTCAAACATAGTTTCTAATGTTTTTTAATCTGCAACTTGCAAGTACTGTAAGATCCTTCACTTTCCAATCCAGTCAGCTCAGGAACACAGTTCCACATGCTCACACCCACACGGGCTTTGAGGCTAGCCCGCAGCCTGCACAGATACCCTGGCATTTTCTGTGCCCCTGGGCCAGCTTCTCAAATCACTTGAGTCTCAGTTTCCTCAACTGAAAACAGTGACAGGAAAATGACAACTACATGTGTATGTACTGCACTGTCTCACTGGGGTGAGAAACTGAAAGGATGAATAAGGACCAAAAACAAATAATGTGAACAGAAAGAAATGATTTAACAGGAAAGTGGAACTAGGGAGGGGGGAGGGGAAAAAGAAGGAAAGGAAAAGAAAAAAAAGGAGGAGGGAAAAAATAGAAATAAAGCTTTGGTAAATAAGGGGAAGAAGTAGTTGAAGGGAGGGGAGTATACTGGGGAAAAAGGGAATCAAGATATATCATTTACAGGTACAAATTCCCTAGGATGAATGTGATCATTATATATATCTAAATTGTACCAATAAAATTAATAAAAATTTTTTCTAAGTTTTTTAAAGTTGTAGGAGACAAACAAGTCAATATGAGCCAGGGATTTAGCTTAGTGGCACCACACCTACCTTGCAAGCACAAGAATCTAAGTTCAATTCCTGGTACCGCCAAAAAAAAGTCAATATATATAAATCCCTTAGCAATGTTACTTTTTCTGTAATGCTGTTATTAGATACAAGTAAAAGTCTCAACCTTACTACATGTAGTACATGTTAATGGTACATTCTCCATCCTAGCTCTTTTTCTGTATTTTTGAAATTCGAGAAAAGACCCTCCAGATTAATTTTAGAATCCAGTAACAAGGACCATGACCTACACCGATGATGACGACTTCCATAAGCATAATGGAGAGGAACGTAGAGGGCAGCTACTGCCATTATACAAGTCCATGTAAGGGACGAGGGCACAGTGGGGGCTCACATCCGCAATCTCAGCACTTCGCAGAGTTCAGGCCCAGCCTGTGCAGCTTAGCAACTTAGTGAGACCCTACCCCAAAGCAGAAAGTAAAAAGTGCTGGAGGTGAAGCTTAGTGCAAAGGCCCTGGGTTCACTCCCCAGCGCTGGGTGAAGAAATGGAATGAAGAAAAATATCAAAGATATTCTCAAACCTCTGGGCTGACCACAGTGCCATTTTTACAAAGGGGATCCCAGAGGGAGGAGCACATTTTAGTTCGTGGAAGAAGAAGGCTAAACTTTGTCTTTCAATCTAGTTCTTCTGCTTACAGGATTTGGGAAGGGGTGACAAAGGAACATTCATTTCAACACCTTGCCAAGCAGGATACTATACACAGAGATCTCACATCCGAACTGTAGTTAATAATACAGAATGCAATTTTCCAGACTGCACTCAGAGAGTGGGGAGTCGCTTTGAACTGAACACTGAAAGTGGCCGGTAGAGGACTTGGGGATTTGGGGACCCAGCCAAATGCCTGTCTTTATCCGATCAACATAAAGCACTAATCACATTTAATTAGAGTCCATTGGCCCATCTGTTTCTCTACTATCCAAGCTGCTTCAGGGCAGGAACTACCCTGTCTCATAAACCTTTCTATTCCCCAGACCTCCCGAGCCCACTGTCCTATGTACTGCTTGGAGTAGGTGCTCAGTAATCATGTGCTGTATAACTCAACACGATCACTAAGCAGGCCATTTCAATGCAGAAAATCACAGCAAAGTAATGCAGATGGGTTAGGAGGCAGAACCTGCTCAAGGAATTCTGATCACTTAAATACCTGGGTCAACATAGAGCCAGTGGATCATGGTAAAAATGATTTTGCAATAAAATGTCAAACTGTGGGACATGCAGTGGGCATGGATTTTCACCATGACGGCCAGAACCACTTTGTAGGGGTGGGACAGAAACCCAAAGACAAAAAAAAAGGAAAAATAAAACCATAAGCCAATGGAGATATATTCAAATCACCCTGAATGCTTAATTCTTGACATCACTTCCCTCGTTACATTTTTAGTCAGCTCTATGCCAACTCCAGGATGCCTCTCCATTGCCAATCCTCTGCCATCCTCCAAAGCCCAGCTGCCTTATGTGTCACTCTGCTTTTCTACACGTGTGTGCTGTATTTCACTGACAGACAGGAATGGCTGTACATACATTCTTAACCACTCCCCTCCTCTTACCCAGCGGAGGCACCCAAATAATTATTAACTCCCTTTTTTATTTAGTAACTGATATTGCCATTAACTACCAAACTTAATTTCATAAGTTTTAATTCACACTCTTTAGCAACATCTGTTTCTGAAGCTACTGTTGGTAACAGTAGTGTCTCTTTTGCATCTACCCCATACTAGACATAGCTAAGAACCTTAAACACATCATCTCTGATTTCGCAGGTGACAAGATAACAGCCAAAGAGATAACAGTGTAGGTAAGTGGCAACACCAGCCTCCAAATTCAAAGCTACATAAATGTGTGATTGCTTTAAAATTTTACCATTGTCCCTGTCAAAGAGACATGAAGAACAGCCCATCTGACATGAGGCAGCACTCTCTGCTTCCCAAGACATAAGTAAGACTCAACTCAGAAAAGCCTTTTGTAAGCTTGGAAAGGACGTAATTTATCAAGAGCTATTCATTCATTTTCTACAGATACCTAAGTAAAGTAACTTTGAAATTTAAAAAAAAAAAAAAAGAATGTACTAACCATTCCATCTGTTTCTGAAAGAATGTTTAATTTATAGTAAGAAAGCCAATGATGTTCAAGACAATCAAATCATTAGTTTCAAGTAGAAAATCACAAAACTTGTAAGGCTCCATACTGACATTACAGTTCCCCCGAGCTTTCCTGTATTTCGTCTGGTCACTTCAGTAACTATGAGGTAATTACAGGTACCCCCTGCCCAAGGAAAAAATACAAGTTCCATGAGGGACACTGAGAGTCACAATGTCTATTACTTAGGACCTTTGGTTATAAAAAATAAAACACATGCTTAGCTCAGGCAAAAAGAAACTAGGACAAGCAGGTGTGCAGTGACAGCTCCCAGATGAACGTGCTCACTCCCTGCCTGCCACTGCTTCTGACCCTGCCCCAGGCCAACTTTCCGCCACTGACAGTCTGCCAGGCCTGGGGCTCTAGATCCTCTTTTCCAGCTCCAGGACTCCACAGGAAAAAGCTCTTGGGCCTCAAGTTCAGCAATTCAAAGACAAGGGCTTGAAAGAACGTCCTGAATCTCTGTGCTTCCTTCTCCCAGGCCCTATTCTGGGGGCAGCAGGGTGAAAACAAGAGGACAAACGGCAGCTCTCTATCGAATTCCCCTCTCTCCACTATGACTCCTCTCTTATCTTTCAGCTGGCTGAGGGGTCCAAACCGTTTCTGCACTTTTCCTTGGTAATTTCTACACATAAGCTGCTCTACATTCACTTTCAGAGTATCTGTGCCCAGTGCCTCCGAAGAAACAGAGGGGAAAGCCTGGCTTTCACATCCCATTTATTACATGGCTATGGCCACTGCCTTAGATTGTCTTTGGACACCCAGGTCCTCATCATAAATTATTCCTTTTCTCAAAAAAATATACAGAAAGACCCCTGACTGGAACATAATGAATCAAAACCCACCCCTGCCAGGCCCCAAGCATAGATGGAAAAGCACAGGAGAAGGAGGGTTTGGCAGTTCCCAAAGAAGGAAAGGGATAAAGCAGATGAAATAAGTAAAATTCTAAATACACAATGGCTAAGCCCTGCTCTTCAGACCCCCAGTCCAAGGATCTGTCTTCCTTCTCTACCACAGTTGGCACTGTTTGCTCACTAAGCCTTGAAGCACCAGCAGTAAAGAACCACCAGTACATAATAAGGTGCTAATTGTGCAGTAAAGATGTTTAGTGCAAACAGAATTAGAAAGGAGATCAACATACACATTTACATCCAAGCAGTTTCTTACAATTAGAGATTTCTACTCCACCAGGGTGTGCTGACTAAGAAGACAGAAAACCTACTTCCCCGCCAAGGAGAATCAGAGGAGTTTCCTCACCATCTGCCCTCCCCCTACAGCTGCAAGACTGTAGCCTCAGCCTTGGTCGGCAGGGCCGGCGTGTGTCCCTCCTCCACAACACTGGGAGGAGAACAAGAATCTAGAATAAAGAACAGGTTGGCAGAGGTGAACCCAGAGCTGTGTGTCCTGCAAACACGGGGACTAACCAGACACCAGCACACAGCACTGTGTGGCCAGCGCAGATTCGCAGAACCAGCTCCAGAAGGAGCTGTACCAACGGCAAAGCAGGCAGCTCAGCAGGGCAGTGGGCTCAGCATGAACCCCACGCTGGCATAAGGGGGCTGGGTTGCTGTTCAACTCAATCATGGTAGAGCCTTCCCTGCGAGGCACGTAGCAAATACTGTTTTTGTGGGTAGAAGTCAGGTCTCACTAGCACACATGGCTATGGAGATTTCTGAAAGGAATTTTGAGAATGAGGATTTCTTCTGTCTCTTTCTCAAAGGTCTAATCTAATTGTAGATGGGTTGGCATCAATTCCTATATATTAGTGTGAGTATTTTGCCTCTCTCTGAGTCCACTTTATTCCCTCCTTCCACAGACTTGAAACAGAGGTTAATATTGATTAAGCACATATAGTGTGCCCAGTACTTTGTATCTATTTTTTCACCTAACTTTCTCTGCAACTCTAGGAGGGAAAACCTACTTATGTTTCTTTACAGGCTGAAAGAGGGGAGCAGTGGGACAGGGTAAGTCACTCACAGGGGCTGAGTGACAAGTGTAGACCCAGCCCCTGACCATGGCCTCCACACTCCCTTCCTGTACCCATGTTAAAGTGCTCAGTCACACAGTATTCTTGTACATCACTTCAAAACCACTCTTAACAAGAACATATAGATAGCTTCCCTTTTAATTTTTTTTAACTTGAGATGAAATTCCTGTAAATAATCATTCCAAAGTATTATTTAGGAATTTAGTGATATTTGAATATTTAGGCAATTTTGTAGCATTTTCATATTCACAATGTCGTAAAACCATCACCCCTATCTAGTCCCACATATTTTCATCTCCCTCAGCCCCTGAAAACCATCCATTTGCTTTCCATCTATAGTTTTCCCTGTTGGGGACACTTCTTATCCAATGGAATTATGCAGTATGAGGCTTTCTGTATCTGACACAAGGTTTTCAAGTCTTATCTAAACTGCAGCATTTATCTGTATTTCATTCCTCTTTACAGCTGGATGAATCAATGGTGGAAACTTGTGTTGCTACTAAGGATTAGCTACTTTAAAACAGTGCGGCTATGAATTTTTCTTTACAAAGATTTGCAGACCTGTTTTCAAATCTTTAGAATACCTAGGATGGAACTAATGAGTCCTGGGGGTAATTCTGTCTAATTTTTGAGAAGCCAGCCTTCCTTAAAATATTTTTAAAATTTCAAATTCCATGAAGAATAACCAAGAGAAAACTAAAAGCAGAATGTAAAACAAAAATAGTTTAGACTATTTTTCTTGTCTCACTTCATCTTTTTAATAAGTTCAAATCTAGAATGAAGGAATACAAACCATACACCCCTTTTTTAAAAGGTTAAGGAAGCTACAAAGAACAAATGAAAACATGAGATTCCATCAAACAATTAACAAGGGTTGATGTATCTCCAGGATATTTTTAACAACAAAATAACACCTACCTAAGGCTCCACCAGAATCACACAGCTGGCTTTGAGACTTCTGAACTGAAGACAACAGTCGAGAGAACATAGATAAGCCATGAACAAGGACAGCTTTCTGAGGTAGGGAAAGATTAAATTCTCTGCCCTCGTTCTCATTTTTAATAAGAACATTTTTCTCTTTGGAAAGATACGAGTCCCTAATGTAAAAAAAAAAAAAAAAAACCAGCAGTCTTTTAAAAGCCTATGTCTTCAAAGAGTATTTCTTAATCAGATCTAAATCATCAGGACTACTTTAAGAATGACTGATGAGGGCCGGGGAGTTAGCTCAGTGGTTCCAGCGCCTGTCTCGCAAGCGCAAGGACCCGGGTTCGATTCCCCGGTAACCACATAACAA
>PVIR01002567.1:0-100249 GCA_004026965.1 Petromus typicus
AGAGTGTGTAAATCGACACACAGGCACCAAGACAAGGGAAAGTTCATGTGGATAGAGCTCAGCCATGGTTTCTCCTAGAGTCCTGAAGTTTCTACCCCAGGGAAGATGTTGGTTTTGGTTTCTTTTCCACCCCATTTCTTATAACACATTGGACAATAATTGTACTGTCTTCATTAATGTTGTTATAATTGATGATTTAATTTTTGCAGAGCACATCCCTTCAAAAGTAATCATAAATTAATGAACTACATGCATACATTTCTGAACATATTCATAAGGAGTTTTTATTAAGCAGTGACATCAGACTGGCTAGTAAAACACTACATATAGGAACTAGTTCTGTGACACAATGAAAGAAGAATGGGGAAAGTTACTGTGTTTGAAAAATGAACTCTCAGAACTTGTAAGCACATGCTTTGTCAAATGCCTTACACAATGGTCTGGCTGTGCCTTTATGAGCTCATCTGGACCAGCCCTCCGCCTCCCGCAGAGCCCTTCCTGCTGAGGTGTTGGCTGTTGGCTGCTTGTGACTTCCTGGGTGCAGCAGGATGTGTCATGCGTAGCAGAAGACCAAGCTGCACATGGTGTTGGCAGCCCGGAAAGGAGATGAGACACAGCGCAGAAGGAAGGGACGCCTTGCCTGCCGAAGGTACGTGTTCACCTTCAGGTCAGGTCACACCTGCACTTCCAAGTCCCAAGGCACCCGTGGGTGGTGGCCTGGTGCACTGGAGGAATGGGAGGGGGAGAGCTGAGCTGTGTGTGTGTGTGAGACCTGACGGTGGACAGGTCCTCCCCACCTCCGCGGAGCCGGATCCAAGCGCTGTTTCCAATGCCTGCTTTTGAGAGTAGAGAAAGGCTAACATCTTTAAAACACCTGGGTAGAAATGACAGCATCAGACAGGCAAGACACCAGGGCCGCATCAAATCCAACCAGAGCAAAGGTCAAATGTGTTCAGTTAGCCTGCATCTCATCAGGAAGCCCCAAGACTCTGCCACTGCAGCATCCATTCAGAATAGGGGAGATCTGCTGAGATATGAAGACAGATACGGAGCCGCTGCCCAGGTCCCTGACTGTTCTATTTAATCAGTGTCAGTGGAACAAGAGGCAGTGGTGTGCAGTGGTCAAAGGAGCCTGGTGGTGAGCCAGGTACTGAGATTATTTCCGGTGCCCTTGGGCAGCCGCACATCCTGGGCACATTTGCTTTGTCACAGCCTGGCAGGGCTGGATTATGAGAAGCAAGTGTGGAAATCCACTTGCTCAAAGGCCCTGAGCTTTATTTTGGGCTAAGTGGAATAATAGCTTGTGAGTGACTTCAGCTAGTTCTCTGAGGCCGGGAAAGCGGCTACCTGCACAGAGCCACGGTAGCTGATGGCCTTCGAGGTTGCCTGTGGTTCACGCTTTCGGACTCCAGTGTGGAAACCAGCCTTCCCTTCTGCAGTCCTGCTCAGTGCTGGCTGCACCTGTCCACGTCTGACGGTGAACAGCAGCGGAGCACTGTGGAGCCCGACCCAGCCAACACCTTTGGTCCCGGCCCAGTGGTGGCCTCCTCTTCTGTGGTTTGGAGTTCGCTCAGCAGTTCTGATGGAGTGCTGGGGCCACCATTGTATGGTACCAGTGTCCCCTGCTCTGCTACTGTCCTCTTAGTGTCCTCCCAGACTTGGGATCAGCAGCCACCTCTCTGGAGGGGACAGTTCTGGCCTCTGTGAAGGCCCCGCCTTGCCCAGGGCAGATCCACTGCAATCCTGCACCGGGCGGGCCCAGCGCGACAGCGGTGTTTTCAGAGGACATCACAGGCTAGCAATTTCCCTGAACCGATGTCGAGATCAGGGCAGGTGTGTTTCCCGTCCAGCAGCACAGCCTACCATTTGTCACAGGTGCCGTAGCACTTCCAGTGACAAGCTGTCACTGCGTGTGCCTGGCAGCAAGTCCAGTGATTACTGCTGGAGAACTGCAGAAAATTTAATGTCTTGAACATTTTGTGTCACGTGTTCTGTAAATGCGCATAGCTTGATTTTTATTACTGAAAAGAATAAAGGGAGAGTCTTAATCTCACCGTTTCCACCACCTGCACATGCACCTTGACTCTTACTGCACAGCTCTTCCTCCGGTGTTGTTAGTAGCACCGGGAGGCCAGTTCTGTTCCTCTTTAGCTTAAAATAACTGATATTTTTTTTTTCCGGATGTGTAAACATCCTCGCAATGTTTATTTTAATGTAGGAAGAGTTTATTTCACTGTGTTAATGTAGCCCTAAATAGAAATAGCTTCCATAATGATCTCCTGTTAATCACACAAAGATAATAAACTACTGTTGCTGTCTTCACCGCCGAGTCTCCTCCCCGCACAGAGGCTCATATCCGGCTGTCCCTGACAGCGGGGACATGGTCTCACGGAGCCTGTCCAGAAGCGGCAGCCCCTGCTTTGGCTTAAAGCTGCTCCATTGCTTCCGAAAGCTCCATGTACAGAAGCGATAAATTCTCATATGTTGCTGAGCTCAGCAGGAAGCAGCTTCTGCTGTTCACAGAAGGACCGGAGGACCCAGCCAGGGAGCAGGCTCCCGCGTCCCCACGGTCTCTCCACAGCGCGCTGCGCCGGGAGAGACACAGCTGCAGGGAGGCCGAGTCAGAACTCAGTCATTCCGACACTGCTGGGCAGCTAGGCAGGAGCACCGCACCCTAACCGCGTGTTTGTCACCTAGAGACGGCTGGGGAGCAAAACCACATAGGTCATTCTGAAATAGAGACTGGTGCTCACGGAGGAAGAGGACCGGGTGGACCCGCACAAGTCGTGGAGCCGGGACCCATCCCCGACGCACCTCCGTTCCTGCGCCCGCGGATGCATTAGGACTTGCTTTGTTACCAGTGCAGGTGTGCCGCGCATGGCGCCCACATCCCTCTGGAGGCGGTCCATGCTCGTGCCACGTCTTCACTCCTTCCTTATCCCCCTCTCTGCCTCCCCTCTCTCCACCTTGTGTCCCCTCCCCTTTGAGAAAGGTCTGTCGCCCTACCTCTCTTCTCCCTTATTTTGCTCTTTATTTGCCCATTGGGTTTCTCATGTAAGAGAAACTGTGTGACTTTTAAATTGTGTGTCTGATTTATTTCACTTCATATCGTGGTCTCACTGCATCTGTGTTCCTTCGGATGACTCAGGTTTACCCTTGTTTACTGCAGAGTAGTACTCCACAGCATCAATACTACCTTGCATTTATCTGCTAATGGACATATAGGCTGCTTTCAAGAAATCAGATAATAACAAATGCTGGCGAGGCTGTCGGGAAAAAGCGGCCCTTATAGGCTGATGGTGAGGATGTAAACTAATAGAACCACTATGAAAACCGGTATTGATATTCCTCAGAAAACTGAAGCTACTCCTCTTCTAGGAATCATCCCAAAGGAGTTAGACTTCCTAGGCCCTGCTTCATGGCACCCGTGTTTGTAGGACTTGTTTTCATCACAGGACCGGCCCAAACTCCAGCTTCAGCGGGCGGGAATGGAGCGAGCAAGGCCTCGGAAGCCGCGCTCCGTGGAGGTCAGGCGGGGACTCCGCAGAGCCGATCGGGAGGTCAGCGCGGCCGAGCGGGCCCAGCGGTGCCGAAAGCCGGGCCGGGGCGGCCGCGGACTGGCCTCGAGCGAGACAGCGAGGGACTGCGGCCGCGGCAGGACGCGGCTGCGGACACCTGGCGGAGTTCCCAAGTGGCGAAGTGAGCGGCTGCCAGGCGTTAGGCCGAGGTTCGGTCCTGGGCCCCTCGCCAGCCCCGCGAGGCCCCACTGCAGGGTGGCCGGGGCCGGGCCGGCATCAGGAGATGTTCTGCGGTCTTCCCTGAGGTCACAGACACGCGGTCCTGTGAGCTCCAGGTACAGCTCAGGGCGTCGGCCCAGCAGGCGTGCGGAGGCCCTGGAGCACACGGGGGAAACTGAGGGCTCTCTGTGCGCCCTGGAGGCTGCTGGGTCGCGCTCTGCGTCCCCGAGGACAGAAGCAGAACCGCCCGCCCTGGCACTGTCCTGTCCGTCTGTCCGTCCGTCTGTCCGTCCGTCCATCCATCCGTCTGCGGATCCTGGACTGCGGCCCCAGCGCCGCTCTGCGCCCATGTGCTTGGGTTTCTCAAAGCCTGGCAGGCGAAGGTGGCGGAGAGAGAGTGGAGAGCCCCGCACTGTCCGGAGTCTCCGCGCTGGGCTCCTCCTGGGCCCGGAGACCGAACCTCGCAGCGGGTCCTGGCCCGGGCGGCGTCCCTGTGACTCGTCCTCGACTTTGTGAAAGATGGCGAGGAAACAAAACGCTGCGCGAACTGTTTTTAAGTGTGTCGTGCGTGGCTAGGTTGCTTCGGCCGGTTAAATGGTCTCAGCAGCAGAGGCCGGGTGCGGGCGCGGGCTGCGCGCGTGTATAATGAGGCCCTCACGCGCGCGGCCCGTTTCCATTATGGAGCCGGCGCTTTACATTCGGGCTGCTGTTCAGCTTTGAACAATGACAGGCGAAAACCCTGCCTCGCGTCTGGGCTAATCTTTCTAACGCTCACAGTTGAGCATTGTTTGTGTATTTCCCCTAAAGAGAGTCTTCCTGCTGGTCTTCCCACGCGGCCTGTGCTCTACCTGCATCTCACTTTCCCTTAGGAAAAATGAAAGCAGTCGGCGTTGAACCTCCTCTGGTGAGCGGGGCCAGTGGGCGTCCTCTCACCGGCGCTGTATTTGTACGCGCCTGGCCCTGCCTGCCCCGGCGCCCTCAGGCCTGTGCCTCTCCCCACAGAGTCCTGGCTGGGTGCCCATCATCCTGCCCAGTGCCGCAGGTGCCCGCGTGCATGGCCTGGGGTAGTAGGACTGTCTGCAGCCACATCTTTCTTTGTACACTTTCATTGCTCAACAGCAGACACAGAGGTTAGCTTCTCTTCGGCCTGGGCATTTTTGCGGTATTTGAGGGCATCACTCTAGAGCACCGATCTTTCCATAAAACCAGGGCATAGGAGAGGGGCTGGGGTCTCGAGGTCAGCCAAGACGAGCTATGTCCCTGGGGACTGTGACTGAGGTGTTTGTCGGAGACTCTTACTTCTCTATTCTAGGGGCTTCTAAGAGATACACGCAAGGAGGGGGGAATTCGTTGCTGCTGGAGACAAAGGGCTTTCTGCTAGTGCCATACTGCAGAGACTGCCCTGAAAGCCCGTTTCTTTCTTTTCTTTTCTGTTTTCTTTCTTTCTTTCTTTCTTTCTTTCTTTCTTTCTTTCTTTCTTTCTTTCTTTCTTTCTTTCTTTCTTTCTTTTTCTTTCTTCCTTCCTTCCTTCCTTTCTCTCTCTCTCTCTCTCTTTCTTTCTTTCTGTCTGTCTGTCTTTCTTTCTTTATCTTTCCTTCTTTTTTTTTTTTCTTTGAGACAGAATCTTTCTTTGCAGTTGAGACTGGCCCTGAGCTCACTACATAGCCCAGGCTGGCCATCTTCCTGTCTCTGTCTCTTGGGTGCTGGGATTACAGGCATGAGCCACCACGCCCGGCACTGTAGTATGTGGTACAGAGAATCGAACTCTGGACCTTGCACTTGCCAGGCCATGCTGGAACCACTGAGCTCTCTTGCAGATGGGCCCCGAGGATGGGTTTGTTCTCAGCTCGTTACTGGTGAGCTGGTGGCTCTAACCTCTCCAGCCCCGCTTCCTCAGCTCTGTGTGGACAGTGTGAATTCCCTCTGCATGGCACGTGCATCCCAGTCACTGCTTGCTACCTAACGGCCACTCCGTAAATGGCACTTGCTATGGCGTTAGCTCTTCTTTCAACTTATGCTCATTTTAATGAAAGGAATGAAAACACCGAGCCAAAACCTGGGCTTTGCACACAGGGAACCCTCTGCGAAGTCCAGCCTTCTTGTAGAAAGTTTCAGACTCTGCTGAAGCCTGAGGGAAAGTAAGGGTCGGGAGGGTCTTCTGAAGAGACTTAGAGGGACTGAGACACTGATTCTAACATGTGCAGTTGAAGCTGGGTGTGGTGGTGCTCTTTTGTAATCCGAAACTGAGAGGCTGAAGCAGGAGGATTTCAAGTTCTGGCCCAGTTACTTAGCGAAACCCTGTCTCAAAATAAAAATGCAGAATTGTGCTGGGGATGTAGATCAGTGTAAAGGCCCTGGGTTCCATCCTCAGTATTATAAATAAATAAATTTAAAATATAAATTATACAGTCAGGTAGAGCTTGCTGTGACTCCTAGCTCCAAGTCCCAAGAAGCCCCAAGTGCTCATGGGCAGGGCCTTTGAAAGAGGATTGGTCTGGGCTGTAGCTGCCTTTGGTCAGGCCTTTGGTCTGGGTGCGTGAGGTGTTTCCTGGTGGATGACCTCCTCTCCCCCCTGGGCCTCTTCCTGGCCTTTCTCCTGCCCAAAGCCAGGGCTTGAGCACCTGCCCCCCTCGAGATCTCCCTGCTGACACCTACCTCTCTTCCTCTGCGTGTGGATGTCAACTATTTTGTCCCCAGGACTAAGAAAGTGACCAAGACAGGGCTACAGCTGGCAGTATACAGAATTATACTTCAGTACAGAATTATACTGAAGTGCTTTTTTAAGATCTAGGATAAACTGAGTACAGTACCTAGATGATATTTAAACATTCCCATAAAATACAGTGAACGTGAATCTTGTATTTTAAGGCTCATAATGAGACATATCCAGAAAGTCTTTGGAGGCTGTGCAAAAACTGGTGCTTCCTAAACGCTCTTGTGACAGTGAAAATCAATATAACCTAGGCTGGTAAGAGGAAATGCTGTATTATCAACATCAATAAAATATGGATTGGGCCGGATGTAGCTCAGTGGTGCTGTGCCTGCCTGGCAAGTGAAAGGTCCTGAGTTCAATTACTGGTACTGATAAAACAAAAACAAAATAAGGTGTGTGCCTTGTTATGGCTTCTGGTGGCAACCTTGAATGCAGAATTGCTTATAATGGAGGGGGAGTATGGAACTTTGATCTGTCTCATAAAAAAGTCATAAGCAATTAATCATTATGGTTAAATGAAGAAAATTTATCACAAATGAAGTAAAAGCTAAGATAGTATTATGAGCCATTTTGGTCCTATAAAGCATATAAACACAAAAAGCTGCTAAAAATGTTATTGAAAGTCTTGATAAAGCAAGTAAAATCTAGTACCAGAATTTTTAATGATGCCTATTAGGAAATATGAAGCATTTTGGAAACTCACTAATCAACGCAGCTGGCAGAAGATTTCTACAGTGTGGGTGCTGTGTTGGGAGTTCACTTTATAGCACTTTCATTACAAACTTTTATCCTTTCAAATAAAACAGTGAATTCATGCAAAAACTCCCAAAGCAAGATCTTGACATTTCAGTCATTCCTGATGTCAAATATTATCAGAAAGCTGTTTTAATCTTTTTCTTAAAATAAGAAATTCAGTGCTTTTTCAGGTTGTACTTTTTGGTGATCTTGCAAGGAGGAGCACCTTGCGAAAGCAGTTGAACTTCACTGTTGGTACACAGGAAAGATGTGGAAGGGGACGACTCGCTCTAAAACCGCGCTGGACAGCGCACAAATGGCGTCAGAGAACTGTGGAGAACGTCTCAAGCATAGGTGGAAATTTGGAGGCTCTCTTTTGTGTTTATATCTGGCAGGTCCCACGGCTGCCTGCTGATGGGTGTGCATGAAAACTATAAAATGTGGATGAAGAGATCTCTTAGCCATGAGTCACTGCCAGCCTCATATCCCTCCTGCTTGCTGAATAACGGAGAGAGAAAATCGCCACCTGGACCTGGGGAGCCGGGCTCAGACACTGCGTTCTGGGAGCCCTGAGTGCTGGGTCTCCCAGCCCCAGAGCCGAGAGGGGAGAATTCTGTCACCCGGGATCTCTCCCTTAATCCCCCGAGGGAAGAGAGTCTGGCAGTGGGAAATTCTCATGGAAGTCTGACTTCCAGGGAACCATTCTCAGTGCAATCTGCTTTGTATTTTTTTTTTATTCAAATCTTTATTGGTACATTATATATACACATCATCATCACATTCAACACTGAGAGTTTGTACCAGTACATGACATGGCTTTATTCTCATTTTTTCCCATTCTCTCACCTACCCAGCAACTCTCCACCCCCTGTATACATCAGCTTTATTTCTTTTTTTATTACTATCACATTCTTTTTCCCCTCGTTATTTAATTGTACACTCTATTTCCTTTTAAATGTTTTCTATTTCACAATATCTACTGTGTATTCTAGAACTCATTTACATCTTCATTTTCTCATACCAGAGAAAAGATAGGATATTTACACATCTGTGGCCTATTTATTTTACTTATGAATATGTCTTTACTTATGAGTACGTCCATTTGAGTATGAATATCTCAATCTTATCATTTTTTATGTCAGAATATACTTGATTCTATAAAAGAACCACATCTTTATCCAGTCTCCAGTTGATGGACATTTTGGTTGCTTCCAAGATTTAGCTATCACAAACTGAGCTGCTATAAATATGGGTGCACATATGTTACTGTGATATGATTCTTTTAATTCTGTTGTGTATATATCTAGCAGAGGAATGACCGGGTCAAATGGGACCTCTGAACCTAGTTTTTTGAGGAATCTGCTCTCAACAGGGGTTGTGTGAGTCTACACTCCCACCAACAGTAGAAAAGGCTTCCTTTTTCTCCACAGCTTAGTCAACATTTGTTGCTGACACATTTTGTGTTAGTAAGTTTGATTCACCCACCACTCTTCCTGGATTGAAAAAAATCTTAGTAATAAAATGGAGTTGATAAACGAATAGGACCTGCTGAAGAGTCCCAACTGCCACTCCGATGGATGCTAAGACTCTTCCCCACACACTGTATGTTGCACCCAGCCAATGTTTTAAGTACAGTTGCTACTTGTGCAAAAAACAAAAATCAGCTGAATGACAGATCACAGCAAGGGTGACGCGGACACCCTGTTTCCATCCTGCCCCTCGTCCAGCGGCTTTTGACTCAGTGGGATAGTCTTCATAGTCTCCGAGGCAGTTAACTAAGTTAAACCAGCACAGAGGGGTTTAGCTAACACCACGCATGTCAAAAAGCTTTCAGAAACAATTTAAAACATTTCTGCACATTATTTGGAAGTTTGTAGGATGCTTTCAGAGAGGCTTATGCTAAACATGTCACATGAAAAGCAGTTAAAATGTGTTCAGTTTATTTCAGTTAGTGAGTAGAGGAGGATATATTTTTACCTTCAGGCATATATTTTAATTAATTAAAATGTGAAACACATTAGTATATTTCATATCATCGTGCCAGTTGTTAAAACTTCAACTATCTTAAAATATACCACTCTTGGCAACAAGAAAACCTAAAGAAATAGAGCTGAAAATTCAGAAAATTGAATATGAGAAAGATCTTTCTCTGCAAAATTCGTTTCTGTTGTAGGGTTAGTGTAGTTTCAACCGGAGTCTCTATGGGAAATCTGGGGGCAGAGGCTGCTGCCGAAGGAACCGTGAAATTTACAGGGTGGCTGACAATGGGGGATCGAAGGTGAAATATTTGAGAAGAGACAGTAAGAAGACGTGTCTGTCTAAACACAAAGCATCAGTGGATAGATTCTTGTGGGCTTGGAAATGGGACCAGTGGTTAAAGAGACGCACCTGACACACTTTGGAAAAACCAGAGGCGTGGGTAGCCTCACAGGGTGGAGGAGAATCCAGAATGAACACTGCAGTTGTCTAAAGCAACGTGTTTCCGCGGGGCGGGGCCACGGCAGCACCAGCACCGCCTCCAGCCAGCGGCAGGAATGCAGGTTGCTGCTTCTCTGTCCTTAGGAAGGGTGAAAAATCTCCCTGAAGCCAGGAAACAGCGTGGACCCAGACAACACCAGGAAGAATTTAGTCAGCAACCACATAACTAACAGGCAACAACCAAGGGGAAGCTGCTCCGAATATGGCAAACAATAGATTCATGTACGTTGGATGTGAGAACAACGTAAACCAAGAGGTAGACAAAGAGATCCCCAAAGAAAAGTCCACAGAACAGGGATGGGTGACTCACCGCACATCCAGGATACAGGTCACACCATGTCTCTCTGGCTCCAAACGAAACAACTTTGTTTGTTGTGCCTTTGACCCCTTGAGAATGCTGATTAGAAATATACTATGGTGTTTACTGTGTTTTTTACCATAAAGTTACTATTTTTTCCTTTGTAATTAACGAATACCATGTAGAGAGATAATTTGAGATATGTAAATATCTTGTTTCTCCTCATATTGTCATACCACTTTTAGCATCCGGTAATGATTTTTGCTTGAAACAATGATTACTGTCGTGTTTGCTAAATGAGGGCTTTCTATTTTTATCTCTCTTTCTATGTTTATTAGCTGGAAATCTGTCCAAATTGGGATTTCTCTCTGTGCAGAGATGAGCGGTAGACACCACCACCTAAGGAGCCTTCCAAGTCAGGCTGTCAGTTGTCCTTACAAAGAAGATCTTCCCGCAGCGACACCGCCAGGGAGCAGAGCTGCCTCCCCATCACAGCGCCCCCTGGGCGTGGGGCTGGGTGGTGGCCCGGCGCAGCCCTGGACACAAAGCTGAAACCCGATCTTAAAGAGGATGTGGGCTACTGAAGTGAGGGGAGTCCCCCACAGTGACAGCTCAGACTCCTCAGCGATGCCCGGTCTTGGTGGACAGAGGGAGCTCGACCGATAATGTAGCAACTCAGGGCAACAACGTGCCATGCAGACCTGAAAACTGGCGTTAACTGATACTTGGTGAGGTCTAGGCAAAGTGCGGAGGTTAGTGACGGCTTTGCACTCGAGCGCTCGCCACCTTTATGTTTACATCACTACTATCGCTGGCAAAGCTGTTACCAGTGTGAAGACTGGAGGAACAGGATGTGTTGGTGCTGATTTTGTTGCTATTTTCCCATTTTTAGGAAAGCTAGTAATTATTCCAAAGTGGAAGATTAAACACCAAAAGAATTTGAGTGAAAAAGAATATGTAGGTGCAGGAGGACTGTATCGTTATACGGCCTCTTTTATTGGCATACCTCAGGAATGGAGCATTGCCCCATTTTCCATGTTACACTGCCAGCTGGTGACCCCAATACACTGCCCGTGCGCATAGGAACATATGTGTTGTAAAAATTTTCATAGCACATCATTTTATTTACATACAACTGCAGCTTGTTTTTATGATACTGTGCTACATGAAACAAAAAGTAGTTTAGGTATTATTTTACAGCATATTTGGGGATTCATAGAAGGCCCATACAGGATGTATTTAAACTACACTAAGAACTCCTATAAATCATTTAAAGATAAAAATAAGTTGAAGTGTTCAAATGTATTTTATCATTAAATATGTTTACCAGTAAATTGAAGGCTGTGATGAGCCTTGTCAATTTGATGGTATTACACTCCCGAGAGAGAGCAGCTGTGCAGGCCTCAGAGTTGAAATTTTTAGCTCTTTGCGGCTCCTGTGAAGGTTCTTTTAGGGAAAGCTTCCCAGACGTAGCCTCTGAGCAAAGGAGCAGCTTCTACCATTAAGGCCGTGAATGTGATCACACTATGCTGTCTAACGAGCTAAAAGGGAAGAGTTCACAGCCTCTTGCTGGGAAAACGTCACAATTTGTGGAGAAAAAAACAGAGTGCACGTTTCATGACTCCAAGGCTGGTCACCCTGTACCAGTGCTCCAGTATCTGTGCTGGTGAATATGCAGAGGGGCGAGAGGTGACGGACAGTAGACAGTGGACGGGAGACAGACGGCAGGTATCACGTGGACGTCACCTGGCTAGATCGATGACAGACGGGGTAGACGGAGAGATGGAAGACCTCTGTGAGCCACGTCACACCTCAGTCGGATCAGGGGCCCAGGAGGGCAGTGTGGAAAGCAGTGACCCCCAGCACGAGTCACACAGAAGCTGCACCCACAGGCCCTGCCCAAGAAGCTCATGTGGGACTGGAGGGACCTTCCTTGTCCACTGTTCGGCCATCTTTCCCATGTACCACCCATGGTGGGGGCCGCTCTTTCTAGGGGAAGCTGCGGCTCACGTCTCCCCACATCTCCCCCAGGAAGCCATTGGCGTATCAAAGGGCATGCCTAGGAAGCCCCGATGGATGACAGTTCTCAAACCGTGATTTGGAAAAACCACCCAAGTATGAAAAGTCCTCTTGGGGTTAAGAGCTGGGCTCTTAGCGGTCCTCTAGGTGACAGGCTAAGTGGATATTGTGGTGTCTGTACCTGAGAACCCCCTGGAGCTCCGTGGAGCCGTGGCCAGTTGGGGTTCAGTGCCACCTCCAGCAGGTGGGAAACCAGGAACCTGCACTTGGGGCTGGTTCTGGCTGCTCTGTGATTTTCTGACAACAGCAGGATTTAGCCAACCCCCTCTCAGCACAGAGCAAAGCCCAGAGTGTCCCATGAGCAAAGCTCTGTGGATGGCAGGCCCCTCCAAGCTGGAGACCCAAACACCTCTTCCAGCCATGGCTCTGGAGTAAAGCACCCTGTGCACGCAGAGGCTTAGTCTTGCCCTGAGTGCCTGGCACCCAAAACCCTGATTTCCTCTGGGAAGCTGGGTATCCTGGATGACTAGCAACATGTCACAAATGAAAATGAACACAACACATTCATATTCATGTAGTTTTCAATATGTTCTTTCCATCTCAGTTGCATAGGGGAAAAAGCTAAGAGCAAATAAAACACATCAACGTAGGTTCTAGCTCAGTGATGGTATTTGGGAAGCCACGACTTTCATCTTTTACAGTTTTCTTTTTTCCTTAAGTTTTCTAGAAGAGATATTGTTTGGTGTTATAATCAGATGCTCCACGCGGTCAGGTCGTCTCACATGGTGATGGGGGAGGAGGCCCGGGAGGTGCGTGGAAGCCGCAAGTCCAGGCTGTCTGCTCTGAGGAACGAGCTCCTTACCAGCGCATGGCTGTACCCTGGGAGCTTTCTGCAGAGTGGCTCTTTCTGGATTCTGTGATAGTCTTCCCTTTGATTCAGTGCTGCTACTCAGATAATTTATGAGACTTCGCATGCATATGTTAAAAGACATAGAATAAAATAAAATAAAATAACTCTTTTCTTTGGAACATCTGTCTCCCTTATGTGGCAGTTATGGAGGTCGTTTCCTGGGAAATTTATTATTAAAGCTGGAGAAAGAAAAGAAACCTCAGGATGAGATGCGGAAACGACGGCCTGGAAGGTTGTTCCGAGGCAGGATGGCCTCTGGCCCTGGGCTGCGGAAATGACTTTTTGAAAAGTTCCTTTGCATTCACGCAGCTGATGTGAGGCCGCTCTCGCCTGGCCGCCTCGGGGAGTGAGGCGGGGGCTGCCGAGTAGGGTGGCGTCCTTGGCCTGCAGCCGCTGTCAGTGACATCCTGCTTCTGTGAAGACATCAGAACAGCTACAGAACTGAGAGGCGGCGCTGCTGCACGGAGAGGCTTGCGTGCCGAGATGACTGCGCGGGCGGGATGACTGCGCGGGCGGGACTGCAGCCCCTGCCCGGGGCAGCGCCCCGTCCCGGAGAGGGAAGCGGCAGCATAGCTCTGCTGTTACTCCCATGTTCCTTCCCTCGCTCCCTCCGCCCCCTCTTCCTTCTTTCCTTCCTTGTTTCATTTCTTCCCCCCTTTTCTGTCCTTCCTTTCTCCCCTTTCTTTTTTCTCTCCCCTCCCTTTATTTTCTTACCCTCTTCCTTTGCTTATTTACTGCAGTTTAATAACAGTGAAGTACACAAGAACTGTACCAACAGGCCCACTTTTCAGAGTTGATAGAAATAAGGACAGTAGGTGGACGGCTCAGAGCCGTGGCTGCGCACCCTAGCGCGTGTTCCTGCTACCACCGAATGCGCTGAAGTTCGCGATCTCTGGTCCAGACACATCAGTACGCATGACTCCTTTCTCTCTGCCTGGGCCTTCGCCCAGGCACTGGCATCGCGCTCTCTGCGCCATTGCTATTATTATTTCCACTCTGATCAGCCCGATGGGAAAACTCTGTTACAGCTGAATCACCGAAGACCAAGCCTGCCCCGAGGTGGCAGGCTGACGAGGAGAAGTCACGTCGGCAGGGCTGGGAGTGTGAAGGGCCCTTGGTGTACCCGCGGGACCTTAGTCCTCTTAGGCTGAATTCGTAGAGTGGACTTTGCAAGTTTTGGAGGCACATGACATGTGTGGGATGGCTGGGCTGTACTTTTTATATTTTCTCAACACACAGGGGTACCGCTGCTTCTACTACATAGATAAAGGACAAAAATGTACTTCGTGAAAATTCACCTTTTTTCTCCGTGTTCTTAGTACTGTAGACCAGGCCCAGTGCCTTTGTATTGAGCTCCAGTTCTAGCCCTTATTTACTTTTTCATTTTAAAACAGCGTCTCATTAGGTTGCTTCTTCCCTGGCTGAGCTCAGAATTTTGATCTGCCCGCCTCAGCCTCCCAGAGAGCTGGAAGTACAGATATGTGCCCCCAGTCTTGGCTGAAATTTATCTTCTGAGGAAAAAGAAAACGATGGAAGATAGCAGAATTGTATTTTCAGTTCAGTCTCAGTCATACTAAGACAATCTCCACGAGCCATTCCGAGTGTGTCTGTGGGAGCATCGCTGTTTTTGATGTAGGAACGTCTGGTCAGTTCAGTGCGAGCAGCTTTTGTTTCCCTTTCCTGACAGACCCTTTAAAATGTCTGAGAAATGAGGTGCTGGACCCTTGTCTGCTGCAAGGAAAAACAAAATAAAACTTTCTTCGCTCTTTGCAACCTCGCAGTACAGAGTTATTTGTCCTGCGGTGTCTGGTGTGGAAAGTCGGCCAGCCGTGGGGCCGCTGCTCTTTGAAGGTTTCATCAGGGCCCGCAGAGTGACGCAGCTGTAAAGATGTGGTCGGCATGGAGACCATGCAGCATGTAAACTTTTATTGAACTCACTCCCTTCATTAAATGGAAGCAGTCCCTTTGAACCGCCGGGCTCTCACCTGCGTCGTAATGAGCTCGGTGTGGATTATCATATTTCTGTTTGGTGTTTAGCGTTTCTTGGGCCCCCGCCACATCTGCAATTCTGACTTCAGTTAAAGCCGGAGTTTACAGCGGCCTAATTGGGCACCGGCTCAGCTGGGGTCTCTCACACCAGCTTCACAGGAGTCAGGCTCACCCTGCAGAACAAAGGGGTTTCTCCATGGCCTCTGTCACTGAAACCATGCGGCCCAAAGAGCCCTGTGTGTACCACCTCTCGTCGTGGGAGGGGACAGAGAACCAGAGCCAGCAGCAGACCCATCGCAGTTAGCACCAGCTGCCTCTGGGTCCAGTGGCCAGCGGCCTGCAGGGCCTGATGCTCCAGAGGAAGCGGGATGCGGCTGCAGGCTCTCCGTGTCCCAGGCGCAGGGGTCTGCCGGCCAGATGTCTGTGCACCAACCGGCTGAGGGCTCATGGGCTCCAGGGTGTGGAGTTGGGAAGCAGTGTCTGCAGGATAGTTAGCAGGCTGGGCATGCCAGCAGCATCTGCTGTGTGTACATGTGCACTTGGGTGTGTGCATAAGTGTGTGTGCACATTCAGGGGCACACACAGAGATGTGTGTGCTTTTGTCTGTGCATGTGCCTGCGTTTCTGTGTGGCATGTATATGGATATGTATGTGCATGTGTGTGTGGACAGTTGTGTAGTTCTCTGTGTGAGGCTCCGTTACTTTACACAGGTTTAGATAGAAGTGCCATGTAATGACAATCCACCTTGAACTTCAGACCGTAAAGCTGCAAAATGTAAATTATTCTGATCTTCACATGCTTCTGATAGACAAGGTAATTCTGTTCTAGTGCTTTACCCCAAATCAGCTTCAGTTCCAGAAATAAAAAACTCAAGACCTAAACGATCATGTGAGTGACACCTAGATTTCCTTGGAATTGCGTTTTCCAACGTGTAGGTCTCAGCGTTACTGGGAGAGCGCAGGTTTTTGGCACAGCTGACCTTGGAGGGCAGGTCTCCCTTCCATCCCGGGTTCATTGCAGCTTCCTGCGCTGCGGCCTGGCCCTCCCTCCTTCTGGGTGGGCACTGGCCATTGTCCCCCGGGGGCTGGACGCTGGGTGGTGGTGTCCATGTGGGGCACTGAGGGTATGTGTCTTGGTTACTGCTAGCCAAGTCCCTGTTGAAGGACATGGAGAACAGTCATTTGGTCCCATGTTTATAACCTGCTTCAAGACACCGCAAAGTATACCTGGCCCCCAACAGCATGTGCTCATCCGCCCCGGGAGCAGGAGTCTCAGAGTGTCCCTGTGCCCCTTCCAGCCAGTGCCTGTTGAGCATGGGAGTGGCTTTCTCTGCTCACAGACGAAGGAACCGAATTGCCTTTGTGTCCAGCCGCCCAGACCGGAGCACAGCCTGAGGCTCAGCAGGAGATCCAGCCGCAGCCCTGAGTGCTCGCCGTCTCGCTCTGAGCAGTGTGGGATTTTAACGTGGGGAGGTACTTCGGGCTATCATCCGATATGCAGTAAGTGTTCAAATTAAAAAATACTACAGGGAAAGACACATTGTCATGAATCTCCTCAACATACTGCGCTTCGAGCAGACTTACACCACCGTTTTGTCACTATGTGCAACGCTCTGTTCTGAGGGTCTGTGCAAAGTGTGGCTAAAAATCCAGTGACTGCTGAGTGTCAGCCAACAGAAAGGCAGCTCGTAACAGTGACGCTGCGCCCTCGTCCAGCTTATTCATGGAGCTGGCACCATGTGACTCCTGGCTCTCCCTAACAGTCGGAATGACCGTGAAAGGGACTCTATTGAGTCCGTTCCGGACGTGGAGGCAGCCAGGACAGCACGACTGAAGACACTTGGGAAAGAGGACTCCAGAGCTGCTGAGGGAGGCGCAGGGATGTTGGGGGAGCATGCTCAAAGTGAGCGGAAGTATTTTAAGGGGATTAATGGAAGAATTTATTTTTAATTTAAACATTCACTCTATATATTTAGGGAAGGTATCAGGGATTGACTATAAGGTCTTGTGCTTGCCAGTTGGCCTGATGCTCCTGAACTACATCCCCAGCCCAATATTTCTTGATTGCACCTTGTATTTCTGCCCCTGGTATTTCAAAGTATATGCTGTCAATACCTATGGGATTGTAGAGTTTTTGGAAAAGGGCTGCATATGGGTTTTCAGAGCATGCCACCTTTCTGTGGGCCATCCTGTCAGTTGCCTGGAGGCTGAGCTGCTGTATCTGAGGCTGTGTGTCCCGTCCCAACTCTTTGCAGGTGCACACAGGGGTAACGATTTGAGCTGCAGAAAACCTGGCCTGCTCAAGGGTCACAAAGCCTCCTGCTACCCCAGCCCTGGGCCTGTTCCCCAGTCCAGGGGAAATCGTATCTTTGCCCATCAAGCCCCTGGACTCAAGCATCACACTGCACTGGGCTCCAGCATGGCTGGCAGCATGCTCCGGGTCACTGTTGTGAACACCAAACATATTCGCAGCACTTAATTTTGTTCCTGATGTATAATCAAAGATGGCTAGGAGCAAGAGGGAAGTGGGAAGCTCGTCACAACGCGGGGAGTAAGAAGTGCTGTCACGGCCCAAGTAACAGGTGCACGGCGCAAGCACAAGATGCAGCCATGGCTCTGAAATTGTGGTTGCAAATACGGGATTGAAAGATGTAACTATCATGGGTTAGAAAAGCCGCTGGATTTCTTGGGGTTCTGGTCTATAAGACTTCAAAACCATACTTTTGGTGTTTATATATTTAAGAGCGCTTACTTTTAAATAACAATAAAGAAATATCTACCATAAAAATAATCTCCTACAGAAAGAAAAAAACTCACCACGTAGGCTTAGAAACAATTGCCATTTCTCTGTGTTCCACCTCAAAATAATAAAGGTGTGTCCTTCTCAAAAACTGAACGTGTACAACATGGTACATGAGAGTATAAGAGTCAGTTGCAACAAAACGAAAAGCAATTTTTCCTTGGTTTGGATCTTTTCCTGTTTTTTGCAAGACAGCTGTATAGTAAGTAGAGTAACTGAAGTACTCCTGAAAAAATGTAACAAGTTTTTGTTCTGTTGAGATAGGATTACGGCGAAATTGGTTTTTTTTATGTATGAGGTTTCTAGTTTTGGAGTTCTAACACTGGCAATGTACTGCGTGAGGTTTAAATAATACAAATACTTTTACACATAAGCACCGAAACATGTCCTCATCACCCCGACAGTATGGACATGGTCCTGCCCCTCTCCTTGGTGGCCTTCCTAGGGCTCCCTGCCAATTCCTCCCCGGCTTCTGCTGCCCCCAGCCCAGGAATTTGTGGTGCTCTAGTGCATGGCTGTCAGAGCTAAAGCCTGTCCAGAGTCTGGACCGCAGTCTCTGTGGGATGGCACCCCGCCTGGGGCCCCGGAGGAGCCTGAGTCCCTGGCCCTGCCCAGCCCCTCTGGTCCTGTTCAAGTCTGCGCCTGGTGCTGTCCCGGATGTGGCCTCTCTTCTGTGACTCCCGCCGTTGGCTTCCCCAGACTGCGTTTGGACAGCTGGTGGGGTTTTCCCGCCACAGTGGGAAAAGCCTTTGGACACTTCCGCCCTGAGCCTCTACTTTGTCCCCTTTTGAAGCTGCCAAGGTTTCCTATTTCAAATCAAG
The DNA here is from genome assembly GCA_004026965.1 of Petromus typicus. NCBI lineage: Eukaryota > Metazoa > Chordata > Mammalia > Rodentia > Petromuridae > Petromus > Petromus typicus. The sequence continues at coordinate 18,500 of PVIR01002567.1, forward strand.
GCTAGTCTTGTCTTTCTCTGCTCTGGGCCCCCTGCCCTGAGGTGAACTTTATCCTGCAGGCAGTCAGGAAACTTTACAACCCACAAGCTGTGCTTATCGGCTAGTGCCACACCCCTGGACTCCCTGTTTTTAGGGAGTCTTACCTGCCAGGCGCCTCGGGTGCTGGGCATGGGCCCTTGCTTCCCGGAATACTCTGGCCCAGGGTCCTTCACACAGAGTTCCCTCTGGCATAAACTCAGATGCACGGCTGTCCCTGGACTCCTCGGGGTGCCAGCCTGAGGCAGGGTCCTGTCCAGCATGCCCCGGGCATGGTAGGCAGGCAAAGCTGAACAGCAGGCCAGAGTGAGAGATGGATCCATTATGGCCACTGGGAGCCTCACACTTCGAGGAATGTGGTGCTGTTTAGATACAAAAGTGCATCACCTCGAAGCTCTCAAAATCCCCGTGCTTGGAACACACACTTGTGCTGTGTTCTTGCCCCCGTTGGGAGCAGCTCTGGGGTCTTCTTTCCTGAAGGGCTACTCGAGGTGTGATCGAAAACGTAGTGGACGGAGCTGCCCAGTGCACCTAACAGAAAGGCAGCTCATAAACGTGACACTGTGTCCCCGTCCACCCCATTCACTGTGCGACTTCCAGCCCTTCCTCAGGGTCAAATGGCCATGAAGGGAAGGTTTTGGATTGATCCAGAGCACTGAGGCTGCCAGGGCAGCGCCGCTGAAGACACTCAGGAGAGAGGTCTCCAGAGCTGCTGCAGGAGCGGCAGGCACAGTGGGATGAGCACATTCTCATGAACAGAGTATTTCGAGCAGGGCTAATAGCCGTGTGTCTTTTACTGTAATAAATTCATTTTAAAACTTCAAATGTTCACTGCACTTTCTGACCATGGTGGAAGAGAAAGAACATTTTCCACGGTCAAAGTCCCTAATCAGTTTTCATCTGGCTTCCGGTAACCCTGGGTGTGGCCTCTTACTTGCAGCGTTATCAGTGGATTTTGTACTCTTGAGACTGCAGGGAACAAAATAACAGGCATGACATCAGTGAGAGGAAGCAGTCCATCCTGGGCTGGGCCGTGGTGACACCTTGCTACTGTACACTGGGTTTTACAAGTAGAAGTTCCCCTAAGTCGTGATAAGACTGGGGCATGGTGAATATGTAAGCCGGTCAGGGGCCATTTATTGTCCTTATCAGTTCGATGTGGGCCGCAGCTGAGCGTGTGCCTGGCAGCACCGTGAGTGCAGGGAGGAGACTGTTTATGTGCCCACTGCCTGCCCTGGAGCGTGGCCCTGGGCACTGGCACCGGTGCCTTCAGCAGCTCCACGCCCCAAGAAGACCAGAATAACTCAGCGTCTTCTTGGGGACCCGGGTCACGTGGGCGGCCTGTGCCAGACCGAAGTTGGACCCGCCAGGGGCCTGGAGCCACAGGGCCCCAGGACCCGGGTGTGGCCCGCCTTGCCTGGCTGTGGCCCGCCTTGCCCCGCTTGCCCTCAGCTCTTATTTCTAGGCAGTCACAACACACTGGCAGGGACGCAGGTCTCAGACAGCAAAGGCCGGGACTGCAGCCTGGCGCGGAGGGGCCCAGCACGTCTCTCCTTCCTGGCACAGCGCTGCTGCACCAGGCCTCGACCTCTCTGGAGAGTTCCTGCTGTATTAAGTCACTCATGTTGGGCATCTCTTTTGTTAGCCACACATCTTGATGTCTTCTTTTGGCCAAAATCGGGCATCATTTTAGGATGTGACAGTAAGCCCTTTATTTTTCTTTATTTCATAATAGTTACCTCTGCTGTCTGGATGCACATTTTAAAATTAAATCAATGTGTAGGAGCAGCGGCGAAGAACACTGAAAAAGGGTCCGTCTCTTAGGATCTTAATATTCGAGGGTGGGGTCGTCAGTGTCAACGCAGTCTCCCTACAGTGCAGTGTTTCCTATCCTCCGAGGCTATCCACTCTACATTTAATTACCTATAATTGTCTACCAGGTATAATAGGATAAGAAGTAAATATCAATAATTAGTGACTGTGCTAGACAGTTTAATTTTTTTTCAGAGAGATTTATTTCTACCATTTCTCTCGTGTGCAGCAGTTGAAATATGAGATAATGGATTTTTATTGATTTTTAGCTGAACATTGAAGATGTACAAAATACATTCCCATAACTTTGATGGTCTTGAGTTTCAGAAAGTATTGATTGGAGGGAAGTGATACATTTGTTTATTTAGAATATTAACATCACTGCAAGAGAAAATGCACTCCCAGCAGACAGAATGGGGTGTGGAGAGAGATACGCCCAGTTCCTGAGCAGCAGCCGGATCTGCAGTGCGACTCTGGGAAGCCCAGCGCCCGGGGCAGCTGCCCAAGCCCACACTGTGTGCTGCAGACTGTCCTCGGCCTCCTCCTCTGGGGCGCTGGGTACAGCTGCCGGACCCCAGGATAACGCCTGACGGCCACAGCCAGTAGGCGGGGATGCTTGTGTGCCAGGACCTTCCCCTGGGCCTGGCTTCTCTGGCTGAGGTCGGATGCAAATCGTGTTAGTAAAAATGCAGGAGAATTCACCTAGGAGAGAGACCTGCAGGTCAGGTGGCTGGGTCGGAGCCGCGGCCTCTCCCTTGGAAAGGACTGTGGCTGTTTCAGACTGAATGTCCGACCCCTCGGCTGTGCGCTTATTGACTGAGGTTGGAAGCCCAGAAGTTTCCCGAGGTTGGTGCCCGGCTCACACCCGACCCTGGAGGGCCGTCCTCGCCCGTGTCTGTGTCAGGTGTGCAGATGTGGATTCGAATCCTGCCTCTTCTGTACGACCCGGTGGCATACACAGACGTGGCTCCAGGCTGTTGTCTGTGTGTGTGGCACTAGCCATAACAGGTTCCTGTTCCCTCCTGCAGCTCTTCCTTGGTTGACTGTACGCCTGCTGTTGTATGAGGAAGGGTCTTTTGAGAAGAAACATGTTATTTACAATTTAAAAATTATTTTTAGATAGTAAAGTGGTAACCTTCATCTGTGAACAGACACAGAGACCCTGCATCTCATTATACTTAAACACTCATGTCTCACATGCAACATGTCAAAATGTAGGCTGAAACATAGGGGAATATATTTTTCTTTCTTTTTTTCTTTTTAGTGGTGTTGCTGGGGGTCGAACTCAGAACCTTGCAGTTGCCAGGCAGGCGGCACCACTGAGCTACATCCTTGACACCCAGGAGAATATCTTTTTAAATGACCTTGCGCAGGAAAGATTTAACTAGGATCCCCAAACACTAATCATTAAAAGATGATAAATTGGACCAAGTTAAAATTGATAAACTCAAGTCACCTAGAGACCGTTAGAGAGTGAAATCACGGAGCAGAGAAAGATACAACTGCCTATATTTCACAGAAGATAGACCTCGAAGACATGGACAATGTCTGCAGATCACTAAGAAAGGGGGAGATGATCCAGCAGAACACTGGGTTGAACAAAATGACCCCCCAGGTCACGCTGTGAAAGATGATCTCCTGGGGATGTCACCTGCTGGGAAGGGTGCGAGACTTAGTCACGTGAGAACACAGCCGTTGCTCGGTCAGCAGGCGCCATTGTGGCCAGAGCGCGGTGGAAGGGAGCCGGCCGGGACTGCTCTGCGGTTCGGTGAGAGCCAGCCCGCGTTCCCAGGCAGCCCACAGCGGGAGGCGGCGCCATGGCGGGCTCTCCCTGCCCACACACCCCCAACAGAAGGGCACGCGTGGCTCAGCGTCACAGTGTAGGCCTGCTTGTGACGTGTCCTGCGTAGAGGGGACATGGTGGGGAGCAGGGGCACAACCACATGCAGGCGTCGTGAGCTCCCAGCGCGGGTGGACTAGGTGAGCAAGATGCCCCTGCGCAGCACGGTGTCCTGGGGTCAGGGCGCTGCTGGGCAAGGTGTGAGGGAGCCTCGGGTACCTGGCCTAGCGGGCCGGTCGGGGACGTGGGGGCCGCACAGCTGTGACTGCCATTTCCTCATGACTACTTCTGCACGAGAGGTAATCTTGAGTTACTGCCAATACTCCTGAACATAAAAAGCAGCACAAATCTATCATTAAAGATTCAGAAGACACAGACTAGAAATGCTTCCCTGGGGATCTGGGCTGGGTGAGTGGGAGGAGTCCAGCCGCTCTTGGCCCAGACTGGCCTCCTGTGCACCCGCCAGAGACCGAGGTGGTGCCGGGGGCTGAGGAGGCTCAGGGCCCACAGGCACCAGCGGCGGGACCTGCCGTCTTCGCTGTGCGTCCCTCACCGCAGCCTCCTAAGCGTGGACTTTTTCAGCCATGTGTCTTCCGCTCTCCCAGGCTGGTTCGTCAGCACGGCAGCGATCTGTTCCTGGGAGCTGGTCTCTGACCTGCCCTCTGAAATGTGCTCATTCAGAGCTGGACCTTTAACATTTACGTTATCAAGAGGCGTCTGCCCAAGGCGCCCTCTGCACAGAGGGGGGCTTGTCGCTGATTTTGTGACCCGAAAGATGTGAAGAACCTGCCACCTGTTTGGGGTCTGAGCATACAAATTACAAAAGAGTGTGAATTATGATCAGAATGACCTCGAGGCAGAGTTATGACAAGGGTCGTCACTGACATAGAAATGACAATACTTGAGTTATTAAATTATTGCGAATTCTGCTGCTGCTGGTGAAATTATGCTTCCTGAGATGCTTGGTATTTCTCAGCACAGTTCATGCAGAGAAGAAGCAGGCACATGATTTCAAGATGGAGTGCCCCCATCTGACATTCCACTGAGAAAAACAACACGCACACCGACAAAGACGGTGCGTGGAGGCCGCAGACTTGTGTTTTAAAAGCAGACACAGATGGCTCCTCCGTGTTACCTTGACCCAGGCCGCCACACGCCTGCCCAGCTGGTGGGCTGTGGCCTGGCCTGCTCTGTGTGACCCAGTGCGGCTCTGTCCCGGCTGGACTCCGGGCACACTGGGGCGGGAGGAGCGTGGCGGGGTGTGGGCAGCGAAGCTCAGCACGGCGCAGGACCCATGTGACCCCGTGTGACCCTGGGCACAGTCTGAGCTCCGAGCTTGTCTTGCTGTGGCGTGTGCGGAAGCTTTGTTCCTCATCTTAGTCACGTTCCTGTCACTGTGACATGACACTCAACACCACGGCTGAACGACAGCGAAGCGTGAGTTCTGGACCGCGGTCCAGCCGTGCGGGAGCTGCTTCAAGGTGGACCCGGGCGGGAGGGTACCGAGGGGAGGAGGAGCTGGAGGACAGCACGCCTTCCGGGCACTGCCCAGACCTCCTCCCAACGCCAGACTTGGGAGAACTTAGATCCAAACCTTAGCAGAGCTGAAGCGAGGCCATCTTGGACAGGGCGCGTTACTCTGAGAACATCAGCCCCGCTCTCCGTGCACCTTGACACGACTCACATCTGCTTCCTCGGAATTAGGTTTACCAACCTCAGAGCCATTAGAAAGCACTCTAATGAGGATGCAAATAATAAAGTACGTTTAGAAGCATTAAGTGCCATGGTATTATGTTTACTCATTTGAGAGGAACGTTCCTAAGAAATGCAGTAAGAATTAAATTGAGAAATAAAAATAGTTCCCTAAACATTTTCATTGACCTGGAGACGTGATGGGGTTGTTACGACCGTGCCACTAAATAAAAGCTATCTGCTCTGCGTCGCCTCCCTTGTGTTTGGTACATTTCCTTGTGTTTCTCTAAGTCACACCCACAGACTGAAGCAGGGACTGCGATGCTGACACGAGTCCTCCTTCAGTATCTATAAAACACCCCCCGTCAAGTCTTTGATGTTCAAAGACAAGCTGTGGACACTGGATGCCATGCTTTCTGAAGCAATTGCCATGTTCGTGAAGTACCCACGGACAGGCACCACCGTAGGGTGATCGGGGCCGGGAGCCACAAAGCTTGGCGGACGTGCCCTCCCCTCGCGGCCCGGCTCCCACACCCTGGGGCTGCCTGCTCGAGCTGCCGCTCCTTTTCCCCAGCTTGCCCTGTAGAATTCTTTCATTAGGACCCGCTTGTCGTACATAACACTCATTCCGCTGAGCGGCAGGTGCACGAACCGAGTGCATCTTAATTCTCTTTATCCGCCTTCTTTTCCCTAACCTCCCTCTGTCTCGGCATCTCCTTCCCATTAGCAAAAGATCCTGTTACCTGTCGCCTATCTTTTGTCTTATTTTTAAAAGTCATTTATACGTTAGGCTTCATCCATGAAGGTGTCACTGCGACCCACGCGGGCGGTTGTCCTACCATCTGTGCTCCTGCCCGGCTTGCAGCGGTGCACAAGGGTACCCAGCCCTTTGTGCCCAGCGTGGTCCTGGCCTGGTTTTCTTTCCTTTCTTACTGCTTATTTAAAATCTGTTTGTCTATTACTTAATTCTGACAGATTCTTTTACCCTGTATCATTGAAACTGTGTCGAAATGTGTCTTCTCTGTGCCGGATTGGGTCTAAAGCCCGGGAGCCAGGCTGGCCTGGGTCCCCCTGGTTCAAGGAGCACCCCGCTGCCGCCGGAAGCTGCTCCCTGGCAATGCCAGTGGCATGATCTGTTCTGTTCACAGTCCCTAAGACTTCACATCTACCTCTGAGAAACTATTTCACAGAAGGACAGACTCGGCTGGTTGCTTACATAGGAAGTCGAGAAACCGCCTCTGCTCTTTCCTTGCCTCTGGGCTGCTGTGCCAGCACCAGACATCTCTTCACGTGGTTCTGGAGCCTGGAGCTGATGGCGGGGCCTGGCAGATCTGCTGTCTGCGGGTCTACTGTTTGGTTTGTGGTGGCTGTCTCATCATGGGGCCCGTGCACGGTGCAAGAGCAGAGGAAACTAGCTGGGACGTCTCTCTCAGCCCTCTCCGAGGGCCCCTTTCTCAGAGTTTTGTCAGCCCACAGGTCCTGCCTGCAGTCCTATCACCCTCTGGGACTGGACCTCACCCCACCGGGCCCCAGACTAGATCCCAATCGGAGTGACGGCGCGGTAAACACATCAAGATTCCTGTGTGTTTTCGGCCATTCCCTCTAAATTTATAGATAATTTTATGCTTGCCAATCATGATTACTTTTTCGTGTTTTCCCTTTTTCGGCTACATTTCTTGTTTGCATGAACTCTGCACCATGCCCTGTTCTAAGCACAGCCTTATCAGAGCTCGGGTCAGGTTTCTGTCAGATCCTGGGAAGGAGGCTGAGCCTCAACCGAAAAAGTAACACGTTTAAATAAAGTATCGAGGGAGCTGGGTCTGTGCAAAGTCTGTGATGGGCTAAACCTGACAGCTGTCCTGGGAAGGACTTGGGGTGGGAGGCCGGGAGCGTCCCAAGGGGCCGTGGTGCGAGGTGGCGGTGAGCGGGCTTATGGACACGCCGGCGGGTGGGCCGCAGAGGCGGGGTGGGCTGTCCAGGCACAGGAAGAGCCACAGGTGGGCTGTCCAGGCACAGCGAGGGCTGCACAGGACAGGCTGGGCGTGGGTGGCGTGCATGGGAGTCTAGCTGGGCCTGGGCCAGGCTGTGACTCCTGGTGGTCGGGACACGAAGGCCTTGAGTGCGCGTACAGCAGGGCAGGGAAGGCAGAGAAGCAGCACAGAGCCCAGGTGATGGCTCCCTGCCCTCCGAGGGTAAGTGACAGCGGCCTCGGCTGGCGCATGGAGGGGCGGGGGAGGGGTCTCCCCAGACGCCTTCAGTTCCTGGGTTAGTGGGATCAAACCCGATCCTGGGGCTCCCATGGAGGCAGGTGACGGGCGTGGTGCCACAGCTGGCTTGATGTGAGGAGGCAAGTCTGACAGAAGGCCGTGTCCTGCCCACCTTCTCCCTCGCTTCATCTCCTGCCGCCATGCTGTGCTGGGCTTCCCTCAGCTGTGCTTCTCTTAAGAAGGAACATGGGCCTTGTTGTTGGAAGCTGTTGATACTTCAAGGATTCAGTACAGATTTATATGTCTCATTAAAAAAGAGGTACCACCTAAAAACATTTGGTGCTCTAAGGACACACAATAGGCATTCATTTTCCTGAAAATGACTCAAGCTCGGCCTTTTTCAGGGCAGAGTAGTATTCCACTATGTAAAGCCCCATTTTCTTTCCACTCATCTGCTGATGGACAGATAGGCTGCTTCTGAGATTTAGCTATTATGAGTCGTGTAGCTATGTATATGGGGCTGTGTGGATCACTGTAATATGATAACTTTAAATTTGGGGGGGAGGAGAGAAGGGGAATAGCTGGGTCAAATGGAATTTTTAGTTTTGTTTTTCTGAGGAGTTGCTGGACTGATTTCCATAGTGGTTCGCCATTCTTTCTGTAGCAAGATGGAATTTTGCAAGGAAACGGATGGATCGTGAGACCATGATGTTGCGAGAAATAAGTCAGACACACGCTTAAATATCACATGGTTTCTCTTTGGGAGAAACCCGAAGGATTAATGAAGAGCAAAATGAAAGAAGTAGGGAGGTAGATCTCTCTCAGAGGAGGATGTCAGGAGGTGGAGGGAGGAGGGAGATGGAGGAAGCTGTGTTCTGTCCTCGTGCCAGCTCCGTGTGAGGATGGTGAGCAAGTGTGCTGCACCCCTGTGCTGATGAACACAGAACCTGGGGTGTGCCCCCCCCAGCAGTTTACCGGCCCGTGGGCTCGGAGCTGAGATCAGAGGTCTGAGGTTTAGCACAGACCCAGAAGGGGAGCACCCAGGCGGGGAGCACCCACCAATGGCTCCAGCCAGGTAAGACAGCACATTGGGCGGGGCCTGGGCAGGGCTGAGAATCGCAAGGTCTTCATTCTAGAAGCAACTTTAGAAAGCCGTTGATGGGGGTCGCATAGGCATCGCTGGTCTGACCTGGCTTCTGAGCTGAGCGCTGTGGCTGCCTCCTCTTACTGGAAATCAGTGGGGCTGGCAGAGCTGGTGCGGGGACCAGGCGGGACGCAGTGCCAGGAGAGGGGCAGAAGGGAGCCGGCACTCAGCAGGCCTGGGCTCCTGTCTGCCTGGGCGCCCCACGGATCTGAGCGTGGAATTTCTCCTCTTCTGTCTCTGCTCCTGTATCCGCTTCTGTCTCCGCTCCACGCACATGCTGGTGTAGGCACTGGGGCTGGGCACTCTCCCCAGATCAGTCCTGTGAGGCTGGCAGAGGCTGTTCAGGAGGCCTCGGCGCCTGCTGAGGGTTGACTCTGGTGCTGGACCCACCCACATCTGGCTGTGCAGATGCGCTTGCAGAGCTCACAGCTCACAGAGGTGTTTGGGGCACATGTACTCCAGCTGGAATCCACATGCTCCTCTGCAAACCGGAAAAGCAGGGCTTTTACTTCCTGGAAGTGACGTAGGCTGAAGGTCTGAGCCACGTGGAGCTCACTGTGCCCTTCTGTGCCCTGCGTGGTTACACCGCTGTGAATGCTCTTTACCTAGGATGGAGGGAAGGGTCCTGGGCTGGAAGCAGCTTCGGTGAGCAGGGTGGTGTTGGTCAAGACCATGCTTTGGGCTAAGCAAAGTGATCTAAGACCTTCCATGTTAGAAGAAAACTCTGAACCCAGAAAGGCACCAGATCCACTATCAGTGAGACTGCGTGATGAAGGAAAGCAAGGGTCCCCGGCCGGAAGGGCTGCTAAGGACAATGTCCTTTAGAGAATTCACAAGGTGCTTCTGATTGCTAGAGCTCACACAAGATTTTCAATGGGACTTGCAGTCAGCCATGCTGGGCTGGGGCACACACCCGCAGTCAGAGCACTCCAGGAGGCCGAGCCAGGAGGATCGCAGGGGCCAGCCTGGGAAACCCCTCGTCTCAAAATGAAAAGGAAAAGGAACGAGTCTGGCGATGGAGCTCAGTGTGAAGAGCTAGAGCTCCAGCGCCTGGGTCACCCCAAACACGGGAAAGCAAGCAAGCAAGCAAGCGTGTGCTTGTAGTAATGTCAGATGTCATGGACTACAGAGAGGAGGGGCTTGAAGACACCCTGGGCGGTGTCCTGGTGCCTCCCGCCTCCCTCCCACTTAGACATCACTGTCCACAGCCCACGCGGGGCAGTTTGTCTCACACATTTCCTGGAATGTGGTAAATGCAGGATTTGAGAAGCAGCAGCAAACGAATGCACACATTTTCTCCCTCCCCTCCTCCCCACACGGACACATATATCCTTGGTACATTTTTGGAGGGAAGGCTCTCTTACCACAAGCTTCTATTTATCAACAAAAAATTTAAGCAATTTATCAATTATTGGGATAACAATCATTCCACAAAACTGACATCTACTTCTACTAGGCACGCAGGGTCCGTGAGCAGGCGGTTGGAGACGCACCGTGCATCCAGCGCTCCACCCCCATCTTGTGAATGACAGAATTCACTGCTATGTCCTTTCTAAATTTTGACTAAAGAGATGGCAGCTTCTTTCCTTTCTGCAAATAATTTTGTTTTAATTAGCATTGCATTATATATTCAGTGCAGAAATTTAGAAAATGCACGAAGATGCGTAGAGAAAGTGGCGTGGGATTGTGTTGGAGACGTTGGCCCGAGCTTAAGTGTCTTCTCGGCCCTCCCAGATCTCCCACATCTAGCGTGGTCTGAGCCCCTGTGTTGGGTGCTGTAGTCTCAGCCCTGTGCTACTGACTTATTCATGAAATTCATGGTGACTCTGCACTCGGTGCACAGTTTCCACTGTGGCCTTGAGCTCTGCTGTACCTTCTTCTCCACATTATTAGAACGTTTCAGCAGACATCACTTTTATGTCCCATATTATATGGGGTGGATGCATCATAGCAGGTTTATTTGCATCAAGAACAATTGAATTTGTCTGCCTTTTCCACCCATGTAAGTGACATGAATATTTTAATTTGGTGGCGTTGTATTTATCACAATGGTGATGAAGTGGTAACAGTTACATATTTTATATAAATCACCTGTATTTTTCAGGCTATTGAGTTAAAATGGCATTCCCGGAGTTGAAGGCCTGGGATGTTTTACGCACACGATGTTTCTGAGAGGGGAATTTTCACCAGCGGTGGTATGTGTTTTTCAGACCCAGTGTGCCTGGTTGAAAGGTGGGTTACGGCCAGTGAGTCAGGTGATCATTCAGACAGCTCTGGAACAGGCAGACCGGGGGCTTGGATCTCGGGGTGCTGGGAAGCTGCCCCTGTGTTGCCTGGCCCTGTCTGAATTCTCCCTGGGACGTGAGCAAGGTCTGAAACTGCTCACCTTCTATCGCAGCACCCAGCAGATGAGGCCGCTGCTCCCAGGGCTGAGTGGTCAGGGAGGTCCTGTGCGGGGCAAACACGAGCCGGCCGGGTCTGCGGCCTGGGCGCGGCGGCTCCACCTTCCATGCTGTGTCCCACTGTGGCCGGGACAGGGTCTCAGCTGTTCTGCCCTGAGCTAACGTGAGCCGATGTGCAGTTTCCAGGCTGGCGGCTGTGACAGGCCCTTAGCCTCCCCGTCCTGGATGAGCAAATCTGAGTGGTCACTGTGAGTGTAGACTAAGTCACCTTCCAGGAGAGCCAGGGGCCAAGGGTCACGTTCACAAGAAACTGGAACCAGTTCTATAATTTTATCCACTTTAATCTTATCAGAAACACCTAAAATACTCGGAGAAAAAGAGTCACTGCATCTGAAGTTAAATGCAATAATGGTAAAGAAAGATATTAAATGTTTCATAAAGCGTAAGGCATGAGGAGAAATATCAGAAATTTTACTGTGCGCTGACTACGAATGATAACAGAAATCGTGGAAAGATTATAGATGCAGGAAAACAGTTGTTTCTTTTTACCGGTAGATACTGGACAATACTGTGACAGATAAAAACCGTGAATTCATTAAGAAATTGTATATAAAATTAACTACTAAAAATTTTTGGTTGTTTTAATTGACAAAATGTCATCATCATGGCTGCTACTTTTTGAGTGAGGGGTTACTATGTTGGAACCAAAGCCAGGACATAATGATGACATATATTTTAAATCATTGATTGGAGTCCAATTGCTGTGTGAAAATCTGCACATATTTAATACATGCAGCTCTACAAAGCTCCTGATAAGTGTTCAGCTAGAAAATCAGTTTGGTAAATATTTGTAGTATTAGGGGACATATTCAAACAGCTGGACACAGCAAAGTTCAGAGCACGCGGTGTCGGTTGCTTATTCAAGGTCTCCAGCCCAGTGCACTTGTATCTGTAGCCAGCTGGGACGGTCCTGGCTGCTCCAGGTGGCGTCACCTGTCCTCTACCGTCCCGCTCGTAACCCTGCTCCCCGCTCCTTCCGACAGTCCTTCCCGTTTTCAGTTCTGCTGAGGCTGCTGCGCGCCCTGCAGGTATTCACAGGTGAACTAAGACACGTGAGCTCGCCCACCCCTGGTTTCTCTCCCTCCGTATAGTTCCCCTCGTTTTCATTCCTATTTTAAGGGAAAACAATAGTAAATTCCCTTTTATTGCTGAATGGTATTCCCTTATATAGATTTAATTTTTAACAGAGTGCGGCTGAGAAATTAATCTTCATTAGTGCTTTATAGGAGTAAAAGCATGATTCGTGTTACACTGTTATCTTTCTCCCATCTCTTTTCCTTTCTCTGATGAACTTTTCTGTCATTCTTTGTTCAAAAAAATGCTGTCAGTGGCTTTTGTTTTAGCTATTTTCTCATTGCTAGGATAAAATACCCAACACCTGGCCTACATCTTAAGGGAGGAGAGGTTTGCTTGGCATCGGTTTTGGTAGTTTTGGTCTGTTGTCTGCTCACTTGGGGTAGAGATGGCACAGCAGAAGGGTCCGGGAGGAAAGCTATTCATGTCATGTGGCCAAGCAGCTGAGGGAGGGGAGGAGCCAGGAAGGGGGAGGAGTCCTCCGGGGTCACACCATGACCTCCTTCCCACCGGGTCCCAGCTCCTAACAGCAGTCAGCTAGGACTCGCTCCTGGTTCAGTCCGCCCTGCACAGTCCCCCCCATGAGAGCAGCAGTCAGCTGGGACCCCGCTCCTGGTTCAGTCCGCCCTGCACAGTCCCCCCATGAGAGCAGGAGGCTTTGGGGGTCATTCTCACTATGAACCACAGTAACCTTCTGCCTTGGCCCCCAAAAGACTCACATGGATCTCTTTATACAAAATGCATTGAGTCCACCTCAAAGAATCTCCCAAAGTCTTTACAGTTTCAGCATCAATGAAAAGTCCAATCTGAAGTCCAGTCGGAGACTCATAGAAACTTCTCAGCTGTGTAAAAACACAAAAGAAGTTAAACACTGACAGGCGATGGCCCAGGCAACCATTCCTGCTCCCAAAGGGAGGAATAGGGGGCAGAAACCAGTGGAACCGAAGCATGTCTGAAGTCCAGTGGGGGAAACAGGAAATCCTGTAGCTCCCTGTCCTGCTCCCCGGGGAAAGACGTGAGCTGCAAGTACTGTGGCTGAACCTGCCCCTGTAGCACCACAGGCTGCCGCCCTGTGGCTTCTCTCTTTAGGAGGCTGTGCTCTTACCTGTGGCTCCCCTTAAGCCACACTTCAGGTTCCTGGCTTCTCCGGCTTCCTGGGGCCTCCCTGCACCTTCGGCTCCACACTCACAGCTTTGAGAGAGGCCTCAGAAACCCCCTGCTTGGCCGCCTAGGCTATCTTCTTAAATCTGGGTGGAAGCCTCCACCAGCCCTCAACTGTTGCATTTTTCACACCTGTAAAACAACAGCACATGGATGAAGTCAAGGTCTGCCCCTGCTGGAGCAATAGCCAGGCCCTTTCGCATCACTGCTGCAGTGGCCTCCAGGTGTCTGTACGGCTGAGCACTGAGCACAGCAGTGAGGAGCTAATTCCCCGGAACCCGAGGGAAGACCAGCCTGGGTGTGGGTGACACCAGCCAGGAGACTTACATCCCGAAGGAGGTGGGAGTCTCACTTCTGCTTCTGTAGAAGGGATCTAGGCTTTGCCTTCGCCGTCGGACCTCCAGCTCTGTCCTTTTTCTCCCGGCTGGGACTCATGGGGCTCTGCAGGGAGCTCCAGACCTCAGCCTTGGCTGCGTCCCCGGCTCTCCCTTGGCGTCTTCCACGCCCGACTCTGCAGGCAGCCACTGTAACCCACCTTGCAACAGCTCTCTGTACTGTTATTAAATATGTTCCTCTACTGAACCCTAGCACATAATGCTTTAAGACTGAATAAAAACAAAGAAATTATGTTGGAGAAATTTGGTGTAGAGAAAGTGAGCTGCAGAGACAGCAGGCCGAGTGAGAGGATCTAGGCTGCCTCTCCAGCCAATCACACTGCTGTGCTGTGACAACTCTTCGACCTGAAGATGTTATGAAAGTGCAACTTGTTCTGTAGACATCGTTTGTAAAGATCTGAATTTTTCTGGGCTCCTGAGACAGTGGCTCTATTTTCCCCTTTCAGTATGATGTTCAGTATATGATGCTCAGTGCCATATTATCCAACGGGCCGTGCACTGGAGACTGGCAGCAGGTGACAGGCAGCGCTCTGAGCCTGTCGCAGGCAACTGCAATGCATACACTCTGCGCATGAGCGGCCTCCGTGAGCCACAGCCCCATTCCACGCTGGGAGGACGTGTGACCGGTCCTGTGTCCCTCGGCCCTGAGTCGTGTATTTACCTCCTCTGATGCTGGCCGGTCTCCACATTCAGCGCAAGGGGGGTCTGCGGCCTCTCTCAAAGCTGGTCTTCTCGGGCCAAACACCCCAAGGCCCGTGTCCTTCCCTTGAGGGGGAAGCACCCAGAGGAGGCACAGCATGCACATGCCCCGCTTGGTGGGCAGTGGTCCAGGCCCTGGCTGGCTGGAGCCGGGAGCCGCCTGCCCTGTGTGCACTGGTGGCCTCATCGTCGAGACTGGGCCTCCCTTGCTGTGGGAGCCCATGGCCCCGGGAAGCTGCCTGCCTTTCACCTGAGTGTTGCTGTCACCACCCTAACTCACTCCCAGCGCCTTCCCAGGCAGCGCCATGCCCCCCACCTCTGTCTGACACCAAGCAGAGAGCAAAGCACACGCAGGCATTTAGATAGACGTTGGATGCCTGAGATGCTCGTCACTTTATGTAAAAATGCCAACCAGGCCCTAAAATGAACAAGAGCCCTGCTGTGGACGGGGGAGCCCCTGCTCACACACTGAGGCGCTTTTTGAAATCTGGTCCTGGTGAAGCTGCTTAGGAAGAAGCCACGCCGCTGACGTGTCCCGTGCCGGTGCGCCAGCTCCTCCGTGTCCACAGTCATGTCACCTCCTGATTCTGGTCTGCTCCAGCCTTTCCCATCTCTCTGTTCTTCAAAGATCTGAAGATGCTGCCTCGACCAGACGTCACGCGTCCTGTCCATCAGCCGCCCCACGGGCGTTTCTGTGTCGGGCAACGGCGCTCACACACGCTTCGGCTCCTCCGCGCTTTCCGGGTTGCTGAGGGGGAGGGGAGAGGAGCACAGAGCAGAAGGAGGCCAGAGAAGGGGAGCGGGGACGGAGGGGAGGAGAGAAGGGTGAAAAGGAAAAAGAAATAGAGGAGAAAGAAAGGGGAGAAAAAGAGGAGGGGAGAAAGGAACACGGAGGGAGCAGAAGACCAGAGTCCCCACGGCTGTCACGGGTGGGCGGCTCTGCCTTTCTCCACTGGGGACACTGAGGCAGAGCCCGGCTCTTGCATGCGGCTCTCCTGGGTCTTCTCCCTGCCATGCTGTCACCATATCCTCGCCTCCCTATTGGTGGCTTTTTCTTTGATGCCCTTCTGTTTATCTCACAGAAACACTGGCAGTAGCGGCATCTCTGGCCCCTGCCCCAGCAGCGTCTTCTGTCCTCTCACCCCAGGGAGGCAGGAGTGTGTTGGGGCCACGCCGCGGGCTGAGTGGAGAGTCAGCTGTGGGCCCTGGTGCAGCTCTCAGCCAGGCTGGGTTTCCACACACAGGGGGGCTGGTTAGCAGGGGCTGCACTCTGGTGTCACCGTGCCCTCTGAGCTCACGTGTACCCCTTGCCTTCTGGCATCGCACCACATGTGCCTTCTGCAGGGGAAGTTTCTTCGAATATCTCAGAGATGATGACAACAGATACAAGGACAAAAGAGAAAATGGCCAGCAGTGTCTGAGTCTCAGAAATCCCGAAATCCACATACATCTGAGACTTGGCACACAAGGCGGTACCCACCTAGGTTAGCCAGCTTTCATCCCTGTGCTGCTCAGGCCTTATTTTCCCAAGTTGGGTGCTGCGTTCGTGGAGGAGCTGTCTGCCCCTAATTTATTAAACTGGATGGGGTCTAAAGGGTCTAGGCAGAGTCAGCGCTGGGCAAAGGTGACACGGATTGTGGACACACAAGGTTCTTCCTGTTCACTTCCAGTCCCAGGGCATTTGCTGAGAGCCAGCACAAGGGTGGCAGTCATCAGCACTCTCCTGCCAGGGCCCCAGGGGCTTGAGCTAAGATGTCTACAAAGTGCAGACCAGTAGGCAGACCGGCCTTATGTGGGCTTCTGTTCAAAGACAACACGCTGGATAAATCATCTATGAATGGACCCTGAACTCAGACCCAGCACTCTGATCCTACGTGTAAGAGTCTCCAAACAGCAAGGTAAGCCGAGTCACGAAAATCAGGCCACTAACTCAGCCAAAGGAAGGGCACTGGTTTCCACGCTGAGAGCAGAAACCAGGAGAAGCACAAGTGTACCCTGCTCTCCCTGCACTGGCTGCTCACACCTGGGCTGCTCTTCACAGACCCGGAAAGAGCCTGCGGACCGTGAGGATTGATTTTGAGCTTTGGAATACATTTTAATGAGTACACAAATTTGCAAAGACAAAAATCTGTAACACAGATCGACTGTCTTGGAAAAGTGCCATCTGTGCGCTGCTTGCTGACTTGAGTCTTCTTTACTGTCCTTAGACAAATCCTTGATGGTGTCGGACACTCCCCTTAGAGATGGCCCACCTTGCGACTGTCTTTATTGGATTCCATCTGCAGAGATTATTTCCAGATAAGGTGACATGTGCAGGGAGTTTGGACTTGGACATGTCATTTGGGGACAGGGTTCCCTGGCACCTGTGCCTGGTACCCCTGTGCAGAGCACATCGGGGAAGGTGGTGAGTCCGGCCTCCCCTCTCCTCTGCCCTCCTCACAGCACAAATTCTCCCTGTACGCATATCACTGCTTATTAGCACACAGAGAAAATAAAGCATACATCACACTCGTGTCTCTTGGAATAATTATATTTTCCACCGTAAGTGTTTAACTTTCCAATCCAGTCCGAAGATACTCATTTAACATTTATGTGATACTATTAAAACCCTGGGTAGAAGTAACAATTCCTAATGACACGGATTTCCTCCAGGACAATTACATTGCAGGAGGGAGGCTTTTCAGGTACAATCAAATAAAACATTAATGTGAGAGTTTTCTGTGCAAGAACTGAGGAAGGTTTGCATAGTTCACAGGTCTTCTGCACAATCTCCTTTGCATTTTCTGCCAGGAGTGGGATGGGCCGATGGGCTTGACTTCTCTCTGGGTGACACCACAGCATGTCTGTCTGCAGCCTTGGTGCTGGCACGGTGTCGACAGCGGGGCGGAGCCCTGCGAGTCGGCCTGCCTGCCCACAGGACCCTTCTGTCTGATTTTATGCTGTGAGGTGTTTCTTTTTATATAGTTTATGTCAGAAAGTCCCCCCAAAGCCTCACGTGCTCATGGGAGGTCGGGGAGGTGTCTGGATCATGGTGTGTGACGCTCAGCAGCTGATTGGTCCTCTGATGAGTTTACAGACGAATGAGCCATTGTGGTTGGAGCCTTGGGGAGGCGGTCACTGGGGCGTGGCCCGGAAGGCTCCTCCCCCCCTTTGATCTCTCTGCTTCCTGATATCCCAGGAGGGGCTGCTCCCCCTTGCCTTGCCCTTCCACCGTGCTGTTCTGTCTTACAGCCAGCACTGTGGACTGAAATCTCTAGACTTCAAGCCGAAAACCTCTCCTTCCTTTAACTCCTGGGTGTCAGCACTGAGTCTCAGAGACGAGAATGTAGCTAAGACAACGGCCACTGAGAATGAGAGCCTGTTGTCCACAGCGTTATGGTGAGCAGGTTGCTTCAGCTCAGCTGCACAGCAGGCTCGTGAGGTCGTGGGATGGGAAGAGCCGCAGCACTGCGCCTGCCTGCCATGGGCCGGGGGCCGGAAGTCAGATCCACGCGGAGCCCTGCGCTGCAGAGAGGCGGGTCCCCTGGGTCCCCGGCGTCTGCAGCGGAGCTTCACGGTTGTCTGGCATCCACACCTAACCCGAGTGACACACCCTCTCCTCTGCCAGCTCCGCCGCCGGCGCCTCCTCTGGTCACAGTGTAAGCCGGGCTCCCTGGCGCTAGGAGGCCCGAGGGCGTCTCCATCTGGTTCGTGGTGGGTGTGCAGGTGGGTCCCTGCTGGTCTCAGGCGACCTCCAAGGACAGTGCCTGGGTGCTGGGGGAGGGCAGAGCGCACGCCGAGTCAGGGTTCCTGGATGTCTGTCGGGATGAGCCTCTCGGCGTGCGGAGGAGGGAGACTTTGAGCTTCCTCCCTTCCACAGTGCCGCACAGCGGGGAGTCAGGAACCCAAGAAATCCGCCCCAAACGCGGGAGTGTTCAGGGTTTCTGCGTTCTGGGCCACTTGGCCTGAATCCCCACGAGGGCCAGTGCAGGGCGAGCCCCACCAGGGGGAGACAAGGGCTCCGACTCTCCCTAGGCTCAGGGACCATCGACCCCGTGGCCTAGAGAAGACGGTGTCCAGCAGGACTCCAGGGGACTTCTCCGGGCCTCCCAGGCCGCCTTCCCACAGGCCTGGAAAAGCAGAGAGCACCAGCACTTGCGGCTCCGGGGCGTAGCTGTGCCCTCAGCCTTTCCTCAGGCCGCTGGGACCCTCAGGCGCGTGTGGAGCTTTCGGCATCTGCCTCCTCTGTGGGCTCCTTCGGGTGAGGATGAAATCCGAAGGGCGCGCGTGGGAGGGCCCGCGGTGTGGGGGTCTCCGTGCCCATGCCGGTCGCGGCTTCCTCCTGCCTGTGTCCTGGGCACAGGCGGCTCCCAGCTTCGTGCCTCTGTTATCCTACAAGAAGCCCTTTCGGGTTGGGAAAGTGCCCGACAGTTTCTTGAGTCTGTGACACGTTAAGGACTTGCTCTGAGCAGGGCAGGGCTCCCCGCGCAGCGGACACGGCTGGCAGCCAGCCTCTGCTAACAAGGTCCCCAGGGCGGCAGCTGGAAGCCCCAGGGAGCAGCGTCGGGCGGATTTGCAACGTGGGTGCCCCTTAAGATACTTGAGTTTCCTCAAATCCGGAGCGTAATTATTCCCATCCTCTGGAACCCTGGTGTCTGGCAGTGATTCCCCCTCAGGGGGCCTTTTGAATGTTAATTATTTAGCGCTTGGACTGTACCTGCAGGTCCAGCCAGGTTAGTGCACCATGCTCAGGGGGCTCTCCCAGGCTCTACCGTGCACATGGCGCCCTCTGCCTGGCACCCCACGCTGCTGGCCAGCGGCGGGACACAGACAGAAGCTCTGCAACCCTGAGAATCGGGTCTTCTGCTCTCCCCAGAGGCCTTTGCAGATGCATATCGGTGCTGTGAGAAGCTTGCCCTTAGTGGGCTCCCTCTCTCATTCCTGAAAGTAAAGTGGACTCAGCTGGTGGGGGGCCCACGGCATGGCAGGGGCCACAGGAGTGCAGGAGCTGCGACCTGGACATGGCTGCTGTCCGGCTGAGATCAGAAGTGACAAGGTTTAAATCTAAAACGTCGTCACAGTAAAAGACACACGAGGATCATCCTTAAACGACCCACCGACTTGACTTGCTCATCCCAGCATCCTCCCCACGTCTTACCCCAGCGTCCTCCCGGCTTCCCGCAGCAGCTCCGGCAGGGTCTCTCCTGGGGGTCTTCAGTTGCCCGGCTCTGGCTGCCTCCAAGCTTTGAACAGACTCAAAATGTTTCTCTTCTGACTTTGGGGAAGCGCTGGAAGTTACCTGGTACTGGACGGGGACTAAGGGGTTGAGGACACAGTGCTGTTCTTCTTTTTTTTTTTTTTTCTTTTGGAATCTTTATTGGTACATTATACATACACATCATGATCACACTCAACATTGAGAATTTGTACCAGTATGTGACATGACTGAAGTGCCGTGTTTTTACAGCTGCCTTTCACAGGGTGGCACTCGGCAGCAGCAGGCACCATGAAGTTCATCGCCCCTTGTCGGGGCACCTGGATGGTGTGCCTGAGTGGGACTCGGACTCCAGGTGCAGCGCGGCTGGTCTCCAGATGAGGTGTGGCCTCGCTCTCGGCATCCTAGAGGTAGAGCAGAGTTGTGGAAAGCTCCTTCCTGCCCGAGCCCAGAATTCCCCTGAAATTCCCTGGTGATGGGCACAGTCCAGACCAACTCAGCCCTGCCACCTTGGTTCACCTCCTGTAAGGAGTAGCCTGGTGCCAGTGTCCTCTAGGTGAGCCCTTTCCACATGCAGATTTGTATCAAAGGGGCCTGGCTCGGCCACAGCCGCAGAAACTGTCGTGTGTTTCCGTCATGCCATAAGGGGCCAACGGCTCCTGCAGCGAGGACTTGGCTGAAGGGCTTCGGGAGGAGCCCGGGCAGCAGAGCGTGTAGTGCGGGCAGCTGCTGTGAGGACAGCGGTGCAGCCTCTCGAGGATACTGCGGTGCTGGAAGCTGAGGCTCCTGGCAAGGTGTGCACTCCGTGGGGTACTGGGCAGGGCTGGGAGACGTGTCGGACCTGATACCAGAGTGCCATTGCTGTGTGTCAGGTGAGCAGAGGGCACAGAACAGGCGCCCTGTGGGCTCTGGATGCCAGCAGAGCCAGGCCTGGGAAACCCAGCCCGAGAGGGTGGGAGGCGGGACCTGAGTAGGGGCTTCTGCCGAGGTGGCGGATGCCCAGGTGATTGCTGCCCTGTTTTCCTAAGAAGACCCCTGAACCCCCTTCCTTCATACAAGGACACAGCCAGAAGGCTGCTGCCGTCGACAACGCTCACCGGGGACCCACACAGTCGGAGGGGAGCTGTGTTGAGCCCCACGTGCAGGGCAGTTCACTGGAGCATCGGAGGTCATGTGAGTCCAGGGCCGGCGCGCGGACCTCTGGGACGCTCCCCGAGGTGGAGCATCAGAGACTGTGCCCACGACGGACAGAGGCTGGGTGACCGGCTCTCCCGCCACGGCACATCCGGGCTGCCCTCCTTCTGTCCACTGCCGTGTCACGAGGTCTTACATTTTCAGACGAGCTGCTAGGCTTACAAGGACAAGCACAGGGTGAGGATGCTGGGCTCTAGGGTCGTCCTGCTGACCTTCCAGGGGCTCAGGTGCCAGGTGGGGGCGTCTGTGGGTGGAGACGAGAGGAGGGAGGGAGGAGGTGAGCTGGCTTTACCTTCTGCCTGGTGCAAAGCAGGGAGATGAGGCTGCGACCACAGCCCAGGGGTGGGGATGCTTTGGGCTGAGGAGACTCGGGGATGTGTGCAGTGGGACTCTGTATCTTCCTTGCAGGGTCTCTTTGGCTTTTCCTAGAATTGTTTTTATTTTAATTTAATTTAGTTTAATTTTTTAGCAGTATTGAGGAGTAAATCCTGGGCCCTCACACTAAGCTACAACTCCAGCGCCTTCTTACTTTTTGAGAGGGGACTCACTACACAGCTAAGTGGCCCAGGGTGGGTACAAAATTGTTATCCTCCTGCCTTGGGCTCCTAGAGGGCTGGAATTACAGACCAGCGCTCCGTGCCTGGCTTTTTCCTGCGGTTTGAGGGCACGTGGACAGCCCGCCTGACATGCTGTGTGGCTGGTGTCTGCAGTGCACTGGAGGCCGCTTCCTCCCAGTTACACAGAGCGGCTTCCCCACCGAGAGGTGTGGGGAGCTCCAGCCAGAGGCAACCTGGGCTCTGGTTTGTGCCTCTGCTGTGCCACTGGAGAGGCAAGAGCACAGTGCCAGGATGCTCGGTCCAGGGGCAGTGTGGATGGGCAGGGACGGCATGGAGGGCCAGAGCTTGGCGCTTCAGATTTGGAGCGGGGCAGGAGCCCTGTGGACCTTTCCTCCTGGCCCCGTGCATGTTGTCTGTGCCCCTGTCCTCTCGAGTGGTTCGTTGCCTGATCAGGGGACACAGTTGCCCCCAGGGCTCTAGTGAGGGCACTGCGAGCGTCACAGGAGTGCGCTTAACGACAAGGGGGTGGAGCACAGAGCAGGGCCTGGCTTCCTGCCCGCCCTGGGCTGGGCTCCGCCGCACCCCTCCTTCCGGCTCTCCAGTCTGGGGCGCCTCAGACGGGCGACCCACATGCTTTGAATGGATTTTTCTATTTTTGTCACCACTTCTGCTGCCACCATCCCATTCTGGCGTTTTTTACTCTTTTCGCACCGTGTGCAGGCTGGGTGGAGCCGGGAACATAACACATCGGGCCGGGCCAAGGCTGTGAAAAAGCAGGGCAGCGCGGCGTCAGAGCAGAACAACAGTCCGGTGTGGTGCTGCCGCCGAGGCCCCTCGTGCCCCGGGCAGGGCCTGAGACCCGCTGCCTCTGTGCGGAGCGTCTGCGGTGGAGCTTTCTGTGTAGAACACAAAAACAAGCGTAGCAACAAGCAAACTGAGCTATTTTTTGTTTTTACTGATTGTTCATGAGGGGTGTAGCTCAGATGTACAGCAGGTGCCCATCAGGGACATGGCCCTGGGCTCAATCCTTAGTATAGCGAAAGGAAGAAAACTAAAACACATGAAATCATTTATATTTGGGGCATGCAAATATTGTAATATTGTATATATATGTACTGAAATATACAGTGGGATGCTAACCCAAACTTGTACATATGTTATTTCACATGCTTTTTGCTAGTAAGAACTCTTAAAATCCTCTTTTTATTCAATTTTCACTATTCAGAGCAGTTGTGATTAGCCATGACCCTTTTTGATAGTATTAATATGAGGTACAGCTGGTTTAAAGACAGAGAAAAGTGACAGATGTTAACACGTCCGAGCAAAGCTCTAAACGGCCTGTGCTGACGGAGGGCTGGGGACTGTCCCCAGCGCCGCCCAGCCTTGAGAGGAGTAAAGGCCCGCTTCTCCAGGGGAGGAGCCTGCTCTGTGGGAGTCACCCCACCCTCACACTGGGGTCCCCCTCCAGCTGTACGGTCTGCCCCGGGCTGGGGCCTGCTGGGCACACAGGTCTGCGGTGAGAAGTCACCTGCAGCCTGTGATCAGGGAGAGGAAAAGCAGTTCTGAAGAGTTCAACTTGGAATCTGCCTTTTCCCTACCTGCTGTACCCAGCACATTATCTGGTCAAAAACGAGCGCTCCGGGCATGTGGATAGGCACAGAAATGTGCTTCCTGGAGCCTTCTTGGGTCCTTCCCCTCTGCCTTCCTCCCTGTCACCTTTGGTTCTGTCTGCCATGACCTAGATGCCAACATCGGAACACGGTGTGTCCTGCTTCGCTTCTCTTGGCAGCCCTGGAGATTGAACTTGGGGCCCTGCCATTCAGCTGCGTCCCAGCAGTTTTCTGAAATTCTGAGATGACGTCCTGCTGAGTTGCCCAGGCGGGGCTGGCACTTTTGAGCATCTGGCATCCACCTCACTTGAAACATGGCCAGAACTACTCAGCTCCATTACAGACCTTGTTACCTGGATCTTTTTTTTTTTGAGACAGGGTCTCACTTTGTAGTTCAGGCTGGCCCTGAGCTCAGCCTCAAACTCACATCACAGCAACCCTCCTGCCTCTGCCTCCCGAGTGCTGGGATTACAGGCGTGAGCCACCACACCCGGCACTGGGGTATATGGCACTGATTACTCCTGGGCGTGAGTCTCTTCATACCCAGTATTGTATGTGGCTTCCGGGGGATCGAACCCGGGTCCTTGTGCTTGCAAGACAGGTGCCAGAACCACTGAGCTAAATCCCTGGCCCTACCTCTTCTACACGAAGAGTCCCCGGTACTGAGCATCCTCACAGCCAATGCACACAGGAGAATGCCGTGTTACCCAGGTGGGAAGAGGCCAGTTGGGAGGCTGAACTCTGGGAAGACGCCTGCCCTTGATTCTGGGAATGCTACTGTGCAAGAGTTGGAGGAATACAGATCTGCACACGTTTGATGGGGATTTGATGAAGAGGAGGAAGCATCACAGAGTCAAAGACGTTGTCCCCAGAAGTTTTGGGCCTCAGTTCCAGAACCTGGTGCAGAGGTGTGGTGAGACTCAAACTTCACAGTGTCAGTTGATCAGCCTGGGATCCTCAGGGCTTGGTGGAGTAGCCTTCCGGTGTGTCCGGGGATGTGACCTTGGGCTTATGTCCGGTCTCCAGCCCCTTCCTCTCCAGCCCTACTCCCCTCCTCTGCTTCCCAGCTTCTGTGAGTGAGCAGAGCAGCGGTAATCTGCTATCCATTCCGCCATAATGTTCCTGCCTTGGGCCAGTGTCCATGGACTGACCTCCCCGAATCATGAGCTGATCTAAACCTCCTTCAAAGAACTGGTGTTGGGTGCTTTGTTCCCCTGATGGGAGAGCTGAACAGTGGGTGCTGTGCTCAGTGCTGGGCCTCGGGGTGCTGTAAAAAGAAGCCCAGACCGGGAGGAGCAAAGAGCAAGACACTGTGTTCTCCCAGTTCTTGAGGTCAGAAGTCCAAAGTCAAGGGCTCCTCCGAGTTGTCTCTTCCTCCGGGGTGGAAGAAGAATCCATCTCAAGGTCTGCTTGGCCTCTAGGATCTGCTGGCCACTTTTGTGGCCCTTGTTAAGAGACATCATCATCTCCATGGGTCTTCTGGAAGCGTGGTCTCCATGTCCAGTTGTCCCCTTTTGTAAAGATGCCCACATGGGCTCATATCCCCCCTGAGGACACCATCCAAACCGGAGAATTTCCATAGAGGCGGCTTCCCCATACAGCCACGGTCAGGTCCCAGGCCCAGGAGTGGGAGTTCTTGCATCTGTGTCTCAAGGGCCCCTAAGCCTCACGCAGTCACAGGTGAGCTTTTTCAAGGGTGGTTGGACCTAGAGTGTACAGTCCAGGCTATAAAGATGGAGGAGCCATCTCCATGTGGCAGCCACTGCCCCGAGCAGCCTGGGGAGGAGAGGGGGGACGGAAGGGGCCTGGTCACCCCTCGCTTATTTTTTTTTTTTTCAGTACTGGGGATCGAACTCAGCAGCTGGTGCAGTGCCGCTGAGCTACATCCCTGCCCTCCTTGCTCACTCTGTTACCTCTGCCCTCCGTGAACCGTTCTTCCTCTGCGACGTCCCCCTGCCGTGCACACTGGCCTCAGAGCCAGCCTATCGTGGACTGAGAGGGAAGTGACTGAGATAGGGCTGCAGTACAGTGGCAGCAGGTACCAGGTAGATGCACCTGCCCCCCTTGTGCCTGTCACGACACTGTCACTTGATTCTCTCTTGAGCTCCTGAGGCCCCTGGTCAGGTTCGCTGCATAATCGAGGGCAGCGTGCAAACCACATTAAAATTAAATATTTATCCTGATCTTTGCAGCCCTCCTACTCGAGGGGCAGATATTGTGATGCTAATTGGCTTTCCTAGCAGATAGTCCTTGGTAATAAAAGGTCTGTACATAATTAGTTTATGTGAGGGGAAGACCCGTGGCAAATATTAAATATTTAATAATGAATATTTAATAATTCAAAATAGCTGCCTCTCATTCCTGGCCGTCAAGTCTGTTGCCCCAGACTCAGAGAGCACCAATGTCACAAGCAATTCATAAAACAAATGCTCATCTGCCACCTCCTCTCACCTGGAGCACGCCGGCTGCAGACCCTGTGCAGGCAGCTTGCGGGGCGTCTTCCCTTCCTCAGGGCTCTCCCGACAGGTGCAGACCCCCGGACCCCAATTCACCTGGGGCTCCTGATGCCGCACAAGTTCTGCCCAGAGTCCAGCTTCAAGGAAAAGTCCTTAAAAAGCGGCTTGCCCATCTTAGTGTGCGACCCAGTACTGCAAAGGCTGGCACAAAATGTCACGAACGCTTGCAGTTAAAAGAATGTCCTAAAGTATAAGAAGCAGTACCACGAACCCCCAAAGCCACTCGTTCCTGGAGCCCCTTCCTGAGTGTCTTTACGTAGTAAGTGCTGACTCCTATGAAAACACGGCTCCTAAAAACATGATGCCGTGTCCCCATCCGCCTCAGTCACGGGTGTGGGGGCGTGCACCTCCTGGTTCTTCCCCAAAGTCAAAATGACCGCGAAAGGGAAACATGTTGAGTCCATTGAGGACACGAGTCAGCTGGGGAGCGTGACTAAGGACACTCAGGAGCAAGGACCCAGGGCTGCTGTGGGACGCAGCAAGGACGGTGGGTGAGTGTCAGAGCCAGGGCGTGTCCGGGAGCACCTGGGGCAGGACCCATTCACCGCAGCGAGCTGTTCTGTTTAACCCCCGGAACTTGATCACAGCCAGGAGACTGAGGGTCGCTTCCTTTGCCAGCCTGAGGCCTGCTTGCCGGCCGCCGTGTGCGCCAGGCGCCGGCTGGCTCTGCTCCTCCTCATCGCACTCCCAGATGCAGCTGTTCCTGCATATTTCAGCATTTCTGATTGATTGCCCGTCTCCATCCAGCGCAGATGTGAGATGGAAGTTTTATGCATTCTCTGTATGATAACACGGGGAAGACAGGCTGATGTACGGTGACGCGGTGCGCGGGAGGGGCCATCAATTCTCACGGCTGGTGCATGAAGATGTATCTTCCTAATACTGTATGACTCGAGTTATTTCATTTATTTATTTCACCAATTTTGTGCTTTTGTTTTCCTAATGATTTCTAGGAATGACAAACAGATCATGGTTTAATGCTCCCCATGAATCTCACGGCTTCCGTGAGAGGCTGCCCGGGAAGGGGTAGCGGGCGGCCGCGCTTCCGCGCACTGGGCTCGCTGTCCCCTGGTCTGCTGTGTGATGAATCGCACAGGCGTGCGTCTGTCCGTCTCTCTTCAGGGACGCAGGTGACAGGCACGGCTGTCTGCGGGCTGCTCGCCAGCACCGCACTGTGAAGTGCGGGGGCTGTCACTGGACACTGGCGAAGGGGCGAGGACTGCCCGCTCCCGTGCCCCCAACCCCTCCCCGGTCTGGCGATGCTCAGTCGCCAGTTATCATTCCACATCTGCCGAGTCACGGGTGAACTGGTAGTCCACATATTAGCGAACGTTGGTAGAGTACTTCAGAGTTTGCACGGTGCGTCCATTTTAAAGTACTTATCGTTTTGGGGTTGATTATTTCAACAGCCTGGTGATCCAGGCATGGTGACATACGCCTCTAATCCCAACACTCAGGAGGCTGAAGCAGGAGAATTGTGCTGTTGCCCAGGTTGATCTTGAAATTCTGGACTCAAGTGATCTTCCTGCCTCAGCCTCCAGAGTAGCCCTAAAAGGGAGTGTAGAGGGCAGGATGTGAGGACATGTGAGCCACCCACAGACACTTTGTGTGCCTTAGTTTCTTGAGTGGTCACAGTGTTGTCAGTGGAATCCTGCCCCCCAGACAGCTGCGTTCACATGCAGAACTTTGGTGCCTCTGAATGCCTTTTCTGTGTAGGGCCTTTGAAAATGTAGTCAACAGTATTTTTGGCAAAGGTCAAAACCTGAGAGAGACAGCGTGGCCCTGTGCCACACCATACCCAGACTCCGGGCCTCTGGAGCTGCGCATGTGCAGACCTGGCGTGTATACCACTCGGGCTTTGTGCTTGGATGGCAGTGTGTGATTTGGGGAAGCTCTGTTTTCTGTTTTGAGCTGGAACTGAGCCACTGGTCTTTCACAAATACGATAATATAACGTATTTCCATATGCCTGGTGTATGGAAAGTGCTGTGTGTACAAACTAGGGGGTTCTCGCACAACCTTAATGTCAGATTCCTGGGACCAGGGACACACTCAGTTTCTCTGCTTCACAGATTCCTGTCACTTCTGCCGGGATACGTTTGTGGGCAGGAATGAGCGTTTCAGTGATCCGAGGCAGGATGACTTCCAAGGCTGCTTCTCTCAGTGTTTTGCTGTGCTGTTGAGGGCGGCAGTTGAGGGACTCTAAAAACCGTTTTCCTAGCCCTTGGCTTTGCCAAAATCTTCCCTACCCAACTCCCACAGAAGAGCTCAACTTCTTTAGAAAGACATAAACGGAATTATTCCAGGGAAGAGACTGTTTATAGGGACCATCTCCGACAATCACCTTACCCAAAGTGCACACTTCCTTTTTGATTTGTAAAGTCGTATCGAGACCCACCTGCCCCCGTCTCACCTTGGGACTGTGTCTTTGGGAGAGTCCAACATGCTTTCTAGTAGTGGGTCCCAGTAAGGGCATGGAATAACTGTCTTTAAACAGCTGCTGGTCTCTGTATCATTAATTTCCTTCCCTGAAACCTGAAATGCCTTGTAATTACCCAGCTGTAGGAACACACAGGAACGGCACTAAATTTTGCTTAAGTACAGCCTGTTGCCAAAACGGAAGCCATAGTATATAATTAGGTTGCCACTAACGCTCGAGCGCTGCGCGGTGTCGATGTCACCCAGGCTGGCTGCTGCTGCAGAGCCCTCCCTGGCGGCCGCCTCCCCTGTCCCGACAGCAAGGCCAGCGCGTCGGCCCGTAGCTCGGCCACAGGCGCAGCCTGACCTCCCTGTGCAGCTTGCGTCCAGAGACCCGGTTTTCCTCGACTGGAGCGTGTGTGAGCGGAAATGCACCACAGGCGGGGTCAGAAGCAGGAAGTGGTCCCTTTGACCCCTCCAGGTGGAGGCCGCCCGGCATGTTCACTGAACACTGTCGCCAGAGCAGGGGTGGTTTTCCGCTGTGGATCCCAGAGGAGTTCTTTCCACAGGAAGGAAGCGGGGCTGCTTTGACCTCTGCCTGCTTGTCGTTGTGATGGTCTCGCGGGGCCCCCGATGCTTCGTGGGTGTAAACATCGCGGTGTGGCTCTAGCGGCCACCTCAGACACGCAGCAAGGTAACAGACACTTCCTGCTTCCTAGTGGCTCAAAGCATGTGACACGTTCTTAAGCAAAACGATGTTGTCAGTTGCCGGGGGCTGCAGAGTATTTACGCTTTTTGCCCTTTAAAAGGGAGCTCACCAACCAGGGTAGCTTGGGAGGAAAAAAAAAATCCTAATTAACATTAATGAGATTCATTATGTAATCTGTAGTCTCCCCCAATGGCTCCTACATGTCCCTTGTCCATTTTTTTTTTTTATCAACATGCTCACAAGGACGCCTCTGCTGCTGTCTGCCGTGGAGCTGCATCCTTATCGGCCGATATGAGTAATCTGTTTATTGTCACTCTTGTCATGCTGCTGGGTGGGGGGTCAGCCCCCCAAATCAGTTCTTCCACCCGCAGCTCAGAGCAGGGAGGCCTGTGTGGGTTGCTTTTTAAATCACATATTAAGAGTAATTGACAGAAATTGGACCTTCGTCACTTTTTCTTTTTCATCCTATTTTTCTAGTCTGGACTAAGGGAAATTACTCTTGTCATTTTTTGTTATTAGATGGAGGGAATTGGAAAAAAGTGAGTTCTTTTGTGAACGACATGATTCCAGTTCTTGGCAGAACTAATAAAATCTTGTCAGAACTGTGGTTTTGAGCAGCACCCTGCAAGAGAGACAGAACGGGAGTCACCTGTGAGATGTCATGGCTTCTGGTAGCCACACTTTAGAAATGAAAAGAAAAGTATGACATTCATTCTGATAACATGCCTGATGTAAGCCAATAACTTGCAGTGTTGCTAGGTCCTCAACAGGAATGTTATGATGCCCCATTTCGCAGCCCTTCTTATGTCTTACCCTGGCACCTCTGCCCGGCCCGCATCTCAAGAACCGGACAGGCCGTGGTGGCCCGTGGTCCCCACTGGCCAACTCTGCTCCTGAGAAATGAGGAGGTGCTAATTAAATACCAGGGCAGCCACAGCAAAACGCTGCACACTTACTTCTATAGGTAAAGTGATGTTTACAATTGGACATCTGTGAATTAGGATAAATATCTTGCTGCTTTTAAGTATCCCTGCTTAAGTTTGAATGATGTCATTACTGAAATAGGCATCTTTTAAAAGGATAAGAAGAGTAAATGCACAAGGGATAAATTTCATCAGTAAAGGTGAGTCTTCATGTTGAAACCTCTACATCTCACCAAAGGTTATGAGAAAACATTTACACTCTCCATGTGCAGAGATAAACTGTTCCTCACTGCTTCTACTACATACGGAAATTGAAAAACTTACAGCAGAACAATGAGGTCTTATTCACAGAACTTTTAATAAGACAAGTCTCTGAAACACATTTATGTATCGTTTCTACATAATATGACTGTATTATTAAAATAGTTTTATGAATCAATGTTCTCTTTAAATTCAGTGTAGACTTTCAGCATTACCTGTGTGCTCTGGTTAGCCTGGCAGTCTCACTGTGCCCAGGATCGGTGGTGCTGCCAAGCATTGGCACACCAAGGGAAGGCTTTGAGCCAGTCTAGACACTGTGACTACTGCGAGTGTGCTGCATGCCACCCCCAGCTCTGAGGAGGTCAAGAGCAGGTGGTGCATAAAGAAATGTGTGTCCATCCACTTGGAGAAGGCTAACCCGAGCATGGCAGGGGCACACAGCCAGCGCCAGGGCATTTCCAAGAGGGCATGATCTTCCCTTGCCAGTCATGGAAGAAGCATTTTAGGCAGAGTGGTGATTATGGCAACCCTGAGAGGAGAAGATCATCCTAACACAGAGAACGTGGGAAATGCAGCTGGAAAATCAGATGAAGATAAAGACAGTGACTGGCTGGTGATGCTAAGACCGATAATGCAAATCAGGAGTGGAGTGACTGAGGGAGCGGCCTGCGGTGATGTCTGTGCAGCGGTTCATGCAGGAATCTAGCCCAGGGACTCGCTCCAAGACACAAAATCAAAACACGTGACTAAAACGTCTGATGAATGTTTAAATTTAAAATTGTTACAGGAAAAGCCACATTCGTTGCCTTGAAGACCCCTCCAAACCCTCTGCCCACTTAAACACATTCTCCTGACACCCCCACCCCCTTTCAGAAACGGCTCTGGAAGCCCTTGTTCTGGGCGCCCTCGCAAGGTGGATCAGAACGTGCTCAACGGTGCGGTTGTGAGTGTGACAATGTGTCTCTCACTGTGATGATTTTTTAAAAATTTAAACATTCACTGTCATCATCAGTCATGCTCCTTCTAGCAAGATGCTGCTTATGGGGCAACTTGGCATTAAGATAATCATCAGCGAAAAAAGAGTTGGGAAACCTGGAGATCTTTTGTGCTGTTTCTTTAAAAGTGGCTTCTGCTCGTACTTATCTGTGAGCTTTGGAAGTTCAAGGCAAATGCCCCTAAGTATTGTTTTATCTCCAACTTCTCTACTGGGTTAAGCAGACGTAGGAAGTGCTCCATCGAGGAGGCTTGAGGATGCTCTGGTTCTGCGGCGGGGCTGCTCAGTGTGACCCGCCTCATCGCGGGGCCTCCTTGGCGAGAGCACCGAGGGCTGGACGTTCCTGGGCTCTTTGCTCTCATCTGTAAAATGGGGATGGGGCTACCGGGTACCGAACTCGAAGGTTCTTTTTCTAAATAGACTTCATTAGAGCAGTTTCAGTTTCGTTGGAAGATTGAGCAGGACGAGCAGAATTTGCCGCACCCTTTGTCCTCAGGGTCCCTGCTGTCGAGTCCTCCGCACAGTGGCACAGTCCCCACAGAGCGGAAGGGCACCGCCCCATCCTGCTCCCAGACACTGCACTTTGGGTGTTGCGCCCTCTAGGTGTTGAGAAACATGTATCTAGGTTTTTTATAAAATGAAAAGAAATAAAATAAAGAAGAGCTTAAAGGAATACATAGCATAAATTACAAATTTAAAATATTTACAATGGTGACATTATCGTTATTATTTTTTTCTGTTTGGCCTTGAATTCACTACGTAGTCCAGGCTAGTCTTGAACTCAGAATTCTCCTGTCTCAGCCTCTTTAGTGCTGAGATTACAGCCAAGTACCACCACAACTGGCTGATGATGATATTATTCATTGTAAAAATTGACTTTAAAACTTCTCTTGAAGCACATTTTTCCCCTTATTTTATACCTGTATATTTGTAACCTATGTGATACACCATAAATATGTGACCTATCGGTAATATGATAATGAATATATGTGCTATAGCATCCCGATTAAGTCTACGGAGATGACGCCCAGAATCTCTGAGCTCACCCAAAGACAGGAGACTTTTGCACAGAGCTCTGGGGTGGCTGGTGGTGGTGAATGCATGGTGGGAGAGAGCACACACAGAGGTGAACTTCACCTCACTTCACACACACAGGTGAACATCCCCTCCCTTGTGTGTGTGGACAGCTCCTATGTGAGGCCGCTGAGGTGTGGCCCTTTGAGTCATTCCAGGTGTCTGCCTTCGGAAAATGACCCACACATGGTAATCCCAGGCCTGAGAGAGAGCTCTGGAGACAGGATTGGTTTCCAGGGAGACAGATCAATAATTGTTGGCAGTGGGGTCCACGTGCGTCGACTCACAAGTGTGGAGCTGTGTCACAAGTACACAGGCTGAGAAACATTGGCTTAGATAGCACAAAGCACTTGAGTTGGGTTGTGTTTCTCTTACCAATGGCAGCTGCCCTCAGACCCGCAGAGACTCTCATCTCCGGGTTCTGGTCCCCAGTTAATTAGATACAAGTGCTCTGGGTCCCGCAGTCCGAGGCCAGGCAGCACTCTGGGGTGTTCCAGAGCTGAGCCCAGCATCTCCTCTCTGATGGTTTTTCCCAGAATGCATTAGACCTCCTGTCAGCCGCTCTTACATGCTTTATTGTGTGACCAGGGCGGGTCAGGACTTGTTTCTTGGAGTTGTTCATGTATGTCAGGTATGACACAGGCACATGGCCATCCTGGGAAGTGACAGTGGTCATCCGTGCCATTACTGGAGGGAGGATGCAGAGAACAGACCTGGTGCTCTGTGGGCGCTCTGGACGGCGTCGGCGAGCCCTTCCACCTGGCCTTCCCCTCTGCGCGGTCTATTAGAGAGTGTGACTGCACAAGGGGAGCTGACTGTGGGTCACAGTAGAAATACCTTCTAGAAATCTGCTGTTACTCTTACACTGTGGCCTCTCACCACCCCCTGACTGTGAGGTGGGCACGGTCCCTCTTAGGAATGGCCGGGCTACCTCCCCCTGCCAGTGTCAGGTGGTTACTTCTGCTTGCAAAAGTCCCTGGAGAAGTGGCGCTCTTCTGCACATTTAGGCAGCTGTTGGCAGTTTATAATACTACTCGTTTCTGCCCCATGGAGGTGTGTCAGGGGCAATGCGGGGTGTGGGTCAGGCTGTGCCATCCTCTGAGGGGTGGGTGCATGTCTACCGGCCCATAATTATTGTGCACTTGTTGTTAGTAATATGCATTGTGGCTTCATATTTTTGGTCTCTGCTCCTTGGCAGATTTTTGGTGGCTCAGCGAGGAGGGAGTGGAAGGGTGAGGCACTTGGGAGACCGTGAACCTTCTCCAACCCTGGCCGTGGTGACAGCTGTCTACTTGGTCGTGTGGAATGACAAAACCGTGAATACGAACTTCATATTGCTTTCTGTGTGTCGTGGTTTAGGTCTAAAATGTCTCCCCGAAGCTCTTGTGTTTATTGCTGGGCTTCTGGAAGGCGACTGGATCCCAGGGGCACTGGACCCATCAGTCTTGGTCCAGTTCATAGCAAAGTGTCTGTTAGGAGGCGCCCTGCTGGAGGAGTTCCTGGGCCGTGGGCTGGAGGCTGCGTTCCTGTCCCTGGTCCTCTTCTTTCTCTGCTTCCTGGCTTCCATGAGGCGAGCAGCTGTCCTCCACCAGGCCCTTCCAGCATGTACCTTTGGCTCTGCCGCTGGCTGGCCATGGGCTGAAGCCCCCAGGACATTAGCCAAATCGAACCTCACTTCCTTCAAGTTGTGGGAGTTGGGTGTCTTGTCCCCGTGACCTGCTGTGTGTGCAGACAAACTTTCCCTCTCTAAGAAACTTACCAAAATTTCACAGTTACATGGGTGTGTGACAAAATATATAAGCTAAGCTATAGATCAAGCAAGCAAATTCAAATTAATAGGAGAAAACATACACACAAAGCAAGATATATAGTGAACTATTACATTATAAAATGTTCACCCCCTGTCATACATTTTACACCATTGTAAAATGTATAATCATTACATAACATGCTACAGGGGAAGCAAAGCTCTCTATGTTAATTACTAAACACATGTGATCTGACCTCTGTTATTGAAGGCAAGCCCTTTCACCAGTTGGCTGGGAGAATTATTTCTCAATACACGTGCAGACAAGAGATCACATTATAACTTTAAATATATGCAGTGCTCATTTTTCAGTGATACATCAATAAATCTGCAGAAAATCTTCAAAAAAGAAAACGTATGAAAATGATGATTAGTATGTAAGAGATAGACTGAAAAGTAATGTGATTCAGAAATACTTAAATTAAAAGAACAGAAATAAAGACCATGAAACTGTTAACAATGTAAAAAGTCAAAATCATAATGTGAGAAAAAGTTGAATTCTAGATTAAAAAAGAAAAAGGGAGCCATTGTAACGTTAGTTGTTACCATCCATGGTGATAATTAAATATAAGAAAATTTTATACATCAAATAACATCAACAATGTGGTAGAAATTATTATAAACAGAAACAAACAATCAGCGTTACGATATGAGAGCATTTCGATTTGTGACAGATCTGGGAGTTTATAGAAATAGGGGTACAGAGACCTGAGGCTGAAAACTACATTCATTTTATCAGATTAGATCTAATTGACAAGCAGCAAACACAAAAGCCACAGAGAGGTTCTACTCTGCCAACGTTCAGCCCATCTCCTGACATGCTGAATTTTCAGGGCTCCTCACGCCACTGTCCTTATTTCTTGGCTGAGTGTAAGTGTAACTTCTAAGACAGTATAGATTGAGACTGGGCATGGTGCCTCAACGCCTGTAATCCCAGCACTCGGGAGGCAGAGGCAGGAGGATTGCTGGGAGTTACATAGTAAGCTCAGGGCCAGCCTCAACTACAAAGTGAGATCCTGTCTCAAAAAAAAAAAAAAAAAAAGTATTGATTGAGAATATTCTTCTCCCAGTTTTAGTTGTCTTTGAGTCCAATATGATGAGATAAAACAAAATTCTTTTGGTGTTCTAATATATTTTTATGGAGCCACGTTTTTTTAGCTTTTCTTTCAGTGTTTCTGATCTTTAAGTCATAGCTGGAAGCCTTTTCAATAAGAAAATTTAAATGGAATTTGCCTTTTTCTTCTAATACCTTTAGGATTTCTTCTAATACATTTATTTCCCTGATAAACTTGGAAAATATTCTTAGACATAATAGGAGACATAAATATTATTTAATAAGTTTTTCAAATAGCTATGAATTTGTCCAAGCTGATTTATTCAAAAGTCCATCATTAGTGACTGACACGCCATATTTATAATATTCATGGGTCTATTCTGAGCTTTATGTAGCTTTTCCTCCACTCTGTCCTTTTTGTGCCAATATCCTGGAAAGTATGCTGTCTGTTTAATATCTGAGTGAGGCGAGACTTTCCTTCTCAGTTTTTACCTTTTTGGCATTTTCTCATTTATATTTGCATATTAATTTTTCCATATAAATTTCATCAACAGATTTCCCAACACTATGAATTGGTTCACTTTATTTTTAGTGGAATTGCATTGATTTTGTTGGTCGACCTAGGAAGAACGTCTCTCTCTATAATAACAAATAGAAAACAGGACCGGCTTTCCACCTGTTTGGTTAAGCGCAGGACAGGGTGCTGTGCAGAGAGTAACTGTGGTGCTGCCTGGGTGAGCGTGCCTGTCCGAGCCCGCCGGCTCAGGGGGCAGCCAGGTCCCCATGCCTCGCTCTCCGCAGTGACTGCGCAGCGCTCTTTCCAGCCTCTGAGTGTGAGACCCGCTCAGCGGAGCCCACAGTGAGCCCAGCCCCGAGTCGGGGACAGGCTCTGCACATCTCCACCGTCAGACCGAGGGAGCTCGCAGCCGCGTGACGGAGCGCTGGAGCCTGAGTGAAGTCCTCCACTAAAAAGGGCTTGTGGTAGAAAAGGCCGACATTAGGGTGCATGAGTTTCTTCTGTTTCTTGTGGATGACCAGGCTTTATAGAAGTAGAACACATGACCGAGAAGCATTTTGGTTTGTTTCTTCATTTTTCCTCTTCCCAGTGGAACAGCAGCTAAACTAGTGTCACGGTCAAGAGTGTTGTTTTTCTGCACCGAGTTCCAGAGAGAGAATCGCTACATGTGGAAATGGGAGGGAGTGGAGGGGAGCAGAGGGGAGCGCACGTCCAGACGGGCTCCGTGCTCGCCTCGGCCTGGGTGTCCAGCCGGCGCAGCCCTGTCAAGCCACCTTCACTGCACACGTGTTTTGAGCCTACACAGCACAGCCTGCTTTCCCCTGTGTGGACGGCTTCCACTAAAACCCAGCTTTCTGTGTCACCTGGTAGTGTCTGCAGCTTTCCCGTGGGCCTTATGAGGGAGGTATCAGGAAGACATCAGGTACGCAGGGCCAGAGTCGAGGGAGAGAGTGGAGCTACCCCACCTGACAGCTCCTCCTGCCTCTGTGCTATCCATCTTGGATTTTATTTCCACAAACATAAGACTTGAACTGGACCTTCGCCTGTTCTCAGAGCGGCAGGTTTTTAACAGTGATTGTAAATAAGCACGCCCAAGGCCACGTTTCACAGGAGACAAAGGGAACATATTTATTTAGCGGTGGTACAGGAAGTGCTGTTTTGTACCGTGGTTTGCACTGAATCGATATTAAGAATTTTTGTTCAGTGTCTCCTTGCCCCCAAATAGAAAACAGACTGGCTTTCCACCAGTCCTGGCTTTCCTGCTCAACACCTTATCTCCAGGGCCACAGGGCGCCTGGCACTGGACTTCAAGGCCCTAGTTCCTGCCCGCGGCTGGCACATGGGCTCCAGAGCTGCCTGCTCAACTGGCCCCATGTATCTTCAGAATCCTTTTGACTAAGTTTTTCTCTGTTGTCTGGTGGTTGATTTATTCTGAAC
The DNA here is from genome assembly GCA_004026965.1 of Petromus typicus. Lineage (NCBI taxonomy): Eukaryota > Metazoa > Chordata > Mammalia > Rodentia > Petromuridae > Petromus > Petromus typicus. Next base: position 55,286 of record PVIR01002567.1, read on the forward strand.
CTTTAGGCTTAAATGCATTTTCTCAGGAAAAATAAGCCACGCTGTCCCACGAATGAAGCTTATTCACGTAGCATGTGCAAGGCCTTTCCCTCCCATGGCTGTGTATATGTAGCTCCCACTGACGGAAATGAAGTGAATTGTGCAGCCATGTTGACATAAGAACAGACCCGCAGGGTGCCACCCAGCAGAACACATTCTATTAATTTGGAAGTGGTTTTAAAAGCAACAACAAAATTTTCCCACTCACAAATCAGAAAAAGTTAAAATTCTTCTGCAAATACACGGGAAAGTCTTATTCTGACTCAGGGCAGGAATTGGTTGGCAGGATGAACTGCAGTCCTCCTGGACAGTGATTGGGCTGCAACAGTGATGTTCACACCATGAGTTCTGCCAGCTCATTTCTCTGCACTTTGCTTGCCTGGCCTTGCCAGCTGAAGACCATCCTGTCCCTGGAGCACCTAGGAAGGGAGAGGGAGCCCAGCCTGGCCTTGAGCCTCTGTCAAGACAGGGTGGAACAGAACCCAACTGAAACCCAGCGGGGAGATGATTGTTTAGAGTCAGGATTCTGGTGGGTTCAGTCCATGGCCAGCTGACACCAGGACGGAAACAGCACGGTGGAAGGGGCAGGGGAGCAGCACTGCTCGCCCAGGGCAGCCAGGAAGCAGAGAGAAGGGAGGATCTGGGGACAAGGAGCCCTTCTGGGTCACACATCAGTGACCTCCCCCAGCTGGGCCTCCTAACAGCACAGTCGGCCACGAGCCATCCCAAACACATGCACTGATGAGCTGGAGCCCCACCGTCCCACCCCCTTCCACACCCAGGAGACTCTGAAGGGAACTTTCAGGTCTATCTCATGACAGCCTCTGAGTTTGGATGATCCCTTTGTGGCCTTCAGGGGACCCCAGAGGCATTTCCCCGGAGTCCTGAGGCTTTAGACCCTCTCGGTGTTCCCTAAGATGTTTTTATCGTCCTGTGGACAGCTGCTGCTTCCCCATTCTGGCTCTGGGGATGGTGGTGCCCAAGGATCATGTGTGGTAACTTTGCTTTTCAGGACTGCAGACTGAACCACAGCCTTAGCACTGAGCCTGAGCCCCAGCTCAATTCTTTTTTAAAAAATTTTATTCTGAGAGGGATTTTTGCTAAGTTGTGAAGTGCCCAGGCTGCTCTCCTTTACTGCCTTCCTGCCTCGGCCTCCCAGGGTGACGATTTACACTGCACCACACACGTGACGAAGCCTGTCTCCCACCTGCTCCTGATGCCGCGTAGTACTTGGCCCCACAGTGTACTCTCTCATCATGAATTTGTAGTTTAATGAACACGAATGAGTGATCTCCGTCAGAGCAAGAAGGACGCTCTGCGATTGCGTGGCTGAGCTGCTCAGGATGTGCTGACACCTGAGCTCTGAGACAAACAGAGCAGCTGGCAGCCAGGTGCGGCTCTGGACCTGCGTCACCGGTCCCTGATCAGGCACCGTGTGCATGCTCCAAGGAGGGCAGGGAAAGGGGTGGTGGGCTGCCACTTGTCTCTCTGGTCAGTCTGGGTTGGCACAGCCCTCTGTGACTTTCATGTGACCTGTGTGAAAGCCGGCTGCCACGGGATTGCCAGGGGTGGAAACAGAGGGAACACGACCCACCTTCAGTGGCACAGGAGACCGAGAGCTGCACTCATGCCCCACCCCCATTAGAGACGTAGGTGGATACGATTGTCCCGTCTGATGCCACCCCAAGGTGCTGCTGGGGTTGTGCTGCCCTAGGCACGATGGGGGAAGAAGCCAAAAGCCACCCTCACAGCTAACAGACCTTCCCTCAGAGTCACTCAGATCTCTTGCTGCCCAAGGCAACCACCTGCTCTGCTGCCTCGGAAACCTCCTGTACCGAAGGCACTGGCTTCGTCTCTGCCAGCTGCACAGACTGCCCCTCCCCCTCCTTCCCCACCAAGGCTGCTCAGCACTGCCCTTTTCAGGCCTCCAGGTGCCAGGTGACCAGTTAGGAGAGAGGGGAGGGTGGCAGGGCTTTTTACTGGGAACAAATGCCAGTTCTTTCTGTCTCTTTTCTGACGTGTATCAGGGACATGTGTGAACGTTGTCTGGTTAACCACTACACAGATAAAGGGATCAAAGTGGTTTCTGTGAGAAATGGCCTCTCAGTGCCATGGACTCAGTTGCGATGTCCCACAGCCTTGTGCACTCACAGCGGGGCTCTGGGAGGTGGCTGGATGGGGGACACTCCTTGCTGGATTAGACAACTGAGGAGTTCAGAGCTGAGTGTGCTGCTGGCCGACAGAGCCTGCTGGAGGAGGCAGGCCGTGGGCGGGGCCTGGAAGGTTCCTTTCCCTCCAGGACCCTCCCCCTTTGCTTCCCATCCACCATGCTGACAGCAGCTCCCCTCAGCCAGCCCCTCTGCCATGCTGCCCTGCCTTGGAGCTGGTCCACCACGGAATGAACTTTCTATGGACTGAGGCAGGAAAACCTCCCTCTTTTTAGTTGTGCGTGTCCACATGGCTTCAGTGACAAGAAAAGGGATGGAGATGCTCAGCATTAACAGAGTTGCTCTGTGACCCCAGGGGCAGTGCTCTATGTCACCTCTGATCCTGACACTAACCACCTCAGCACTGCACATGGCTCTGCACCCCAACATGTGAGCATCCTCCTGCCACAGCCCAGCGGCCTGACCCTGGACCCGTGGGTGACGGGCCGAGGGGCCAGGCTGGAGTCCGGATGTTTGGAAGCTGACCCTGCTCAGGAGCCAGCAGGAGGCTGAGCAGAAGGGACTCCCTAGCCCTGGTGAGCAGCTGCCACCCTTCCTTGCCACTCTCTCCACCGCCAAGGGGCAAGAGACTCAGCAAAGCAGTGAAACATGCCTAAGGAGGTGGGGACCCACACCTGACTGCTGCATGCCGGGAGGCAGAAGCAAGAGGATGACGAGTTCGCGCCCAGCTTGCGCAGCTCAGTGACTTAGCCAGACCCTGTCCCAAAATAAAGAAATCAATTTTTTTTTAAGGGATGGGATGCAGCTCAGTACAAATATGCGCTTGGATCCAGGGACACACAGGGGTCAGAGGTCAGGGGCCAGGGACAGAGGGTGGGTATAGGTGAAGGCCAGTGGTGTCCTATGGGCTGGACAAAGGAAATGCCCAGCTTCATATATGGGCTCTTCCCAATGGGCTGCATCAGCAAGGCCGGTCCTTCTTGGCCCACCCTCTGTTTCCTGCTTGCCCACCTCTCTGTCGTAGGCTGGCACTGCCCTCTATAGTCTGAGTGCACAGCCCTGGGGATCCAAGACCCTGCGTGACGGGCTGCTATAACCAGGAAGCCTCTGCGTCTGTCTGCAGATGTGACGCCCAGAGCTCCCTGCCTCGGAGATGTGCAGGCTGTGTGTTCTCATCTGTGGCTTAGAGTCCTCTTTCCAGTCTGAACATCTGGGGTTGAAATGACAACATTTCCCGGTCCACCTACCCCTCTCTCCCTCTCTCCACCCCCGTTTGGCCAGCGTTGCTATGGTAACCTCCAGTCCGTTTATGACCCACTGCTGATCATCGAGTACAGGACAATGGACACAGTATCAGGTTGCAAGGGCGGCTGCCGCTGGGAACACGCCCTGTGTGCTGAGCGCCTGGTTTCCCGGCATGGAGGGCTTCTGAACTCGGGAAGTGGGTAGAGCTCACATCACAGAGAGCTCGATGTGCAAACAGTGATCAGAAACATCAATAGAGCGGTCGCTGGGCTCTTGTCTTTGTGCAGGGTGGAATCTATTCCATGCCCTTCACAAATGTTACACTAAATGGCAAGTGTCAGGAAGAGGACAAGTGGCCTGTGGACTTATACTTTTGTGTACAGATGGAAAAACAGTCATCACAGGTGCAAATGCCACCTTCAATTCCCACCCAGCACGTACCTGGAAGCCAGGCGCTCACAGCACGAAACGGTAGCGCTGGCCCTGATGTCCGCTGAATGTCCAGGAGGTGACAGAGAGCTAAGCTGAGTTCCCAGTGCTGAGCAGAGGTCACAACCATCAAGTGGAATTTTGATGACCACATCTGGTACTTCGGTCAGTGGTATAGCGAGGAAGGACTTTGCAAATCAAACAGATATAGAAAAATTAACAATATAAAATGAAGACCACAGCACTTGTTGCCACATCAGGTTCAGAGATACACCTGTCATGACTGACCAGAACAGCGGCTCCTGGTTCTGCACATAAGCATGCGGTGTCTGTGCAGAGGACTCTGTGAGACACAGACAAGAAACCGGGCCAATTCTGTCTGATTTCTAATCATGGCCTGTTTGTCGCTTCCATCATCCTTGTGTCAAAGACATCGTGTCTCCCAGGATGAGCCAGAAAAACCACTTGGGTCAGGCTGCTCGCAAAGCCGCTGCTCACACAGAGGGAAGCAGAAGCAAAGAGACCTCTTGTGCCTTACCCAGGTCAGAACAGATCGTGAGCATCAGACTGCCATGGACACCTGGCCCGTGTTGGCCCGGCGAGTCCATCCCTTCACAGGAGCAGCGGATCACTGACCAGCCCGGCTTCCGGCTCCAGGCGCCTCCGCCTCACAGGGCCTCCTCATGCCTCAAAAGTGGCGGCTTCGACATTTGGACTTTTAACCTTCACTTGCCGCAGAGCCACCTGGAGGGTGATTCTGAAGCGTGAGGTTGGTTCCATCTCTCAGCAGCTAAGCCAGTCTCCTGCGGTGGGGCACACAGAGCCGTTCTGTCAGAGATGCCCCGGATGTCTCCAGCCGTGTGCAGCCCTTAGAACTCATGCCCTTGGTGAGTCTCCAGGTCTCTGCTCCCCAGAAAGGATGTGCTCTGGTTGTACTTGAGGTTCCTCAACAGGACCCTGGACTTGCTGCGCTGCCCCATGGCTCACAACTCCCTAGGCCTTGGCAGGGCTGGGCGTTGGCACTTCTTCTCTGTGGACACAAAAATATACACTTACAGCACCATGCAGACCAGTGCGACAGTTTCCCAGAGCACATGTCTGGTGCTGTCACTTCATAACCCGGCATATTCCCATCATAGAAAACACAAACTTTTGCGTTAAGGTGACATAGTCCCCAGTTGGCCAGAGGGGTGATGCGGACCCGGGAAGTGCCAGCTGATACCCTGGGAGCCTCTGCCATCCTGTGACCTGATTGGCTCCTCTGAATCTGGAGAGAAGAGTCAGCGAGGACAGCATCGGACAGACAAGGTGGGAGCTTAGATATTGGAGGTCTGGGTGAGGTCTGGGGCACTGGGCTCTTGGCCCTGCCAAGTCGGCACCTTCATGCTGTTTGATGTTCATGGCCATGAACGTCCTCCTGGTCTTTACCCTTAGTACCTTCTGTGGGGTCACCTGCCACACCACCCGTGGGTGTCAGGAGAACTAGTTTGAAAGGAGGAAGGAAGGGTTTTGGCTTCCAGGACAAAAGTGTCTCTTGCTATGTTGAACTGGTCTACCCTGGACCAATATCACAGAGCTGGCATTTCAGAGCACCCATGCCAGACACTGAGTAGAGAGCATGGCAGGGCACCTTGAGCATTCACAGCACACTCCGGACAGAAGCAGACACTGGCTCCTCCTACAGTGAGCACAGGTAGCACCAGGGTCGCCCAGGGCCAGCAGGGAGGTCTGACTAACTCACGCTGCTTTGCTGTGGACCACAGCGGGACGCGGGAGGGGAGCCTCAGGAAGGCCTGGCCGCAGCACCCTGCTTGCTAACCCAAGTGTGAGAACGTGTGACTGTCCATCTCATTGTCTTGATGGATGGCAAAGTGCCAGATGCTCCTGCTTTTGCAGGTGCCCTCTGTCTGCTGCGTTGTTTCTCTGACCAATGACTCCAGGAGCATTTGCCTTTGACCTTAGTGCCCATGTTCTTCGCCTCCTCTTTCCTTGGGCTGAGGCTCTTGGTTCCTGCCATGATGCAGGTAGACCCTCCTGCCTCAGATCCTGTGACCTGTCCCATGAGCCTCCTCACACAATCAGACATCTATTTCCGATCACTTTGGTCCCTCTGGAGAACTCGGGGCAACACTGGACCTTTTCATCTTCTATCTCCATGGGCAGGAAATCTGTAGGGGCGGTGGCAGGGGGGCTGTGACCAGGTGGAGAGATACATGATGATGATCCGGTTGCTTTCTACTCTACACGGTTATTACAGACCACAGGCCACAGGGCTCTGTCACACTGACCAGTTCTGCAGGAGACAGACAGACAGACAAACAACACCTCCAGGACACACAGACACTAGCTCCAACCAGAAGGCGCCTGTGCAGAGCCATTGGGAGGATGTCTAGGTCTTCTTATATTTTCTTTCAATGCTAGTTGCATTTTGCCATGTCCCTCATGGGTGGAGAATTCTGTGGGCTCTAACACGGGGCTGTTATAAGAAGTTACACAAGCATAAACATGGCCCAAGCATAGGAAAATGATGTGGCTTCAGTTACTCTCGAAGCCATTTTCAAAAGTAATAGTCCACACAGCTGGTCATGACCACCAGCAGCATATTATTTTCTCCGAAGCCCTCAGTGTCACCCATTTCAGTAATGGCACTTTCAGACTGTCACCAGATGGAAATGATGGTCCCTGCAGCCGCACCCTGCTGAGAGCAAGACAGAGCAGCCTGGCGGAAGTGTAATTACTCAACACACTCCTGATCCAAGTCCAATTTGCAGGGACCTGTCTGTTTTCACTTTCTCAGAGATAATCACAGGAGACAAAGCTTCCGGACCCCAGGGCAATTCAATGGGGGTGAATAGTGTCTGCCTCTCCTCTGGCTGTGCCTTCCTGTCAGTGTTTAGACTTGGTTGAGCCTTCGATCCTACAAAGAGGAGAAGGGCACTCCCGAACTCTCCACTTGGAGCCCACGGGAGCATCATCGGAGCAACAGAGTGCGCTTTCGGGTCTAAGAGGATTTGCTCACTCACAAGTAATTTCCCCAACTGGAAAAAGATATATATGAGCTGAATATATCCAAAATAGACTGCAGCAGGGGCTTGCAGAGATGAGAGACCATATCCTTGGTACCAGACCTAGGTGAGGAATAGGAATGGTCGGAATGGGTTTTAGAGGACTATGGGTTGATTTGGGCTGAGAGAGTTGGACTCTGATCCATTTTAGAAGCAAAGAAAGGGGTCTTAAGGAGAGAACCCACAGTCTGTGAGCTCCTGTGCGAGGCACAGGCCTTCAGCTCTTCAGAGAGGACACTCCTCTCCTCCCTGAGCCACCCTATTTTCCTAAGGGAAACACATTGCAATTTAAGTTTGTGGTAACTGATGCAAGACGGCTCAGCCGCCTGCCAGCCAGGCGGGCACGGTGTGGAGGGAATGGCACCGGGCACCGCAGGACCGAGAGCCGCTGTTTCTACCGAGGGAGAGGTGCCGCCAGGCCAGGCGGGCTTCTCGTTGCCTGTGGGGCTGGGGCGGAGTGTGCGCCTAGGAGGACGGCCAGGTCCAGGTCTTGCTGGCCACCCCCACCGCCCCCACCACCCCACCCTCACCCCACCCCACCCCCACCCTGTGCTCTAAAGCTGGAAGAGTGAGCGGTGCCCAGAGGGGCAGCAGTGAGCTCGCTCGCCGCCCCTGCTCTCAGGATGTGCAGTGCACACTTAGTTTAGATACACTCACGTGTGTGCATGGATAAGGCCCCTGGCCCCTGGAAGCACAGTGGTGTCTCCAGGAGTAGCGCCAGAGGATGAGCGGGGTACAGAGGAGGGGAGAAATCTTTTAGATAATTCTGACATCCTGTCTTACTCACCGGATGAAGGATGACCAACATATTTCCTTCTCAAAATACTTCCTCAGAACACGCTTCATCAGCGGTGCCGTCATGGCTACCCTGATGTGAACTGATTCAGGATGTTTCCCTTTCATAGTCATCCCGACTGCAGGGAACAGCGAGGAGTCACTCGGTGCAAAACAATGGACGCCGCGTCTCTACAAGCTGCCTCTCCCTCGCACGGTGCTCGCTGGCGCCGGTGATCGTAGTTGCGATCACACCTTGTAAAGACACTCAGGTGAGAGGACTCCAGAACTGTTCCTGAAAGCGGCAGGCACGATGGGATGGGAGTGTTCAAAGCCGGGGTGGGGGGGGCGAGGCTTTTGAGGGGATCTGTGCCGATGTGTCTCTTACCACGATGAAAACAAGAATGCAAACACGTGGTACTTGGACCCACCTCTGTGGGTTCAAGCTCATTCCCTAGGAATTCACGTGTTGGTGTGCCCCTGCACGAGGACGTGGTTGGGGACTGGTCTCCGCCTCCTCTCCCCTTGTCAGTGACGTCTGAGTGGCTCTTGCCTCAGCTTGTGCCAGGTTGGCTGTGCCACTCCGGGCATTGCGGTGGAGATGTGCAGTGGAGTGCTGAATGGCGAGAGCTGCACATACCTCTGTGTGGTGCAGGTGGGCTTGTCAGAGCGCACGGGAGAGGAAGAGGGCTGGGTTTTCTGTCAGCTCTCCATCTGTGCTATCCCCTCTGCTCACCCCAGCTGCCTCCCAGCCACAGACAGATGTGACGGTTCCTAGGACGCTGGCGGCTCCCCACCTTCGGGGAACAGCGGAAGCACCACATACAGTTCCTCACAGGGCTTCGGGGCCGCTTGTGTCCGCAGTACCCTAAACAGCCCCTGTAGTTTCTTCTTTCCCAGATGCGGCCCATTTCTCTGTGCCTGAGACAAGGCCGGGCCTCTGAAACCCGGAATTTGGGACATCCTTACCAATTATTGAGCTCGCCTGGTGCTCACGGACCTTCCACGGCTACCTGATATCAGGAACTTGGGAAAGAGTAGGATAGCTGTCTTACTCACTTTCTGGACACGATTAATTCACTTGTGATCCATCCATCTAGGTCTAGATGGCTGGTGTCATATTTAGTGGCTCATGAGTCAACCAGAACTTATGTAACGCTGAGACACCACGTTCTTCACCTAGTTAATCAAACTTGCTCAGAAAGATGTAGGAAGGCAGGCATGAGAACAGAGAGCTCCTGGAGGGGATGGGCAGAGGGGGGCACTTAGAGGGAAAGGCGGGGAAGCGAAGCAGTTGGGCTCAAGCACTGTAAAGAAGGAACTGGCCCCACATCTTCCCGGCAGATGCACAAGCTCGAGATCCACAGAGGAGCTGGGCAGAGCTCATGGAGGGCTGAGGCAGAGTGCTTTCTCCTCTGAGAAACTTCGACCTGGGCCCTTCAAATGATGGGGCGAGGCCCACTCATTATGGCGGGGGCCCGTGCTGCTCAGTGCTCCTCTGTGCCACCATCCCAAAGTTGTGCCCTGTGCTCACGGCGAGGCCCTCAGGTGACTGCATTATAAGAGCTCTACTCCAGCAGAGGAGTCCACTGGTGAGGTCACTGGGCTGCACAGTGAGGAGGAGATGGGAGCCGCAGGTCAAGGGAGTAGGCGATGAGGCTGTCCATCCTGGGCTCCTTCCTGCCAGGCCTCTCCACTTCCTGTCTGCCATGAGGCAAGCGATTCCCCCTACACGCTTCCTCAGCCGCGTTTCTGCCTCACTGCGGGCTTGGTCACGACCAAAATAAATCTGAGCTCCTTCCAGTTGTTTCTCCAGTGTCTTTGTACAGCGGTGACAAATGGATTAGCATAACCATTTAAATGTTAATCCAAAACACCTTCAAAGAAACAAGAGCAATGCTTCACCAAACAGTTAAACACCGTGGTCCCGCCAAGCTGACGTACAGGACAACTGTGTCGCCCTCATTCATCTTTTCTGGCTGTGGTATTTTAAGTTGTAGTGTAATTAAACATCATGTTTGTATCTTAAAAATTATAAATGTGTATACATAGATAACTAAAATTTTTTAAATGTCTCTTCAATATTGCATAATCCTTTTTTGTAAATTTTGTATCTTATTTTCCTAAAGAAGTAAATAAACATAATCTAGGAGAAAAAGAATTACTCTGGATAAACCTATGTTAAGGGGCCAGGGGTGGGGATAGAGGGGTTACCAATGGGGAACTCAAAGGCAACTAACAAGTTGGGGGCGGCACAGTGGGAGGCTGAGGCAGGAGGATGACAAGTTTGAGCCCACTTTGGCAACTTAGCAACTGAACGAGAGTCTGTTTCTAAATTAAAATTTAAGAAAGGCCAGAAGGTATAGCTCAGTATGAAAGCCCTGGGTTCAATCCCCAGTACCACACACAGTGGCAAAGCTACCTTGGGCTGGAAGGGGGAGTCTTCCAGGGGACCTGGCCTGCTGACAGTGCTGGGGGGCTGCATGGACCAGGGCCCCTGGGAAAGCTTCAGGGAGCTGTTGCTGTGTCTTGTGGCCGTGTCGGGGCTCTCTTGGTCATTGGTGCCAGCAAGTAGGAGACACCCTGTGGACTGGGCAGGACTCTGCCCACTGGCACCTGTGTCCTGAGGGCACTCCCTGAGCCTGTGACCAAGCGTGGGCCTGACTCCCCGCAGGGCCGGGCAGGGGCCGGACGAGGAGGTCCAAGCTCCCAGTTTCAGGCAGTCTACACAGTGATCCTTCCTCTGGTAGTGCATCGGATGTGGGAAACTTCACGGGCGTGATGAAAAATATGGTATATTTGTGTTTTAAAAATGATCACAGTAAAAGACAGACTGCCATGAATCCCTCAGAACCCCTCCCCTTGAGCGCACTCAGGCCGGCATCTCTGTCACTTCCTGCAGCAGCTCTGGAGTCCTCTTTGGTGAGTGTCTGTAGTGATGCCGTCCTGGCTGCCCCGATGTCCTGAGCTAATAGAAATGTTTCTCTGTTGTGTCATTTTGACTTTGAGGAAGAGCTACAGTCACATGGTGCAGATCTGGTGTATCAGGTGAAAAGGACACGGTGTCATGTTTTACCCAGCCTGCCTGTCTGTTGGATGGTGCTCGGCAGCAGTAGCCACTATATCTGTGACAGCACTTTGTAAAGACACTCAGGAAAGGGGACAGCTGTCCCTGAATGTCAGGACAGGGGGACTGCTGGGTGCCCATTAGCGCCCTTCTTGCCCCCCCCCCATGGGATATGCTAGCCCAACCCGGGCTGCGATTCTCTCCTCGTGGCCAGAGCCTGTGTCACCTTTCCATTAGCGGAAGCCCTGCTACATGCTGGGGGGGCACCCCTGCCCTGGGGCTGAGACCTACACATCGTCAGGGCTCAGAGTCACAAGGCTCAGAAGGCAGCATTTGCTCAGCAGGGAATTAGTGAGGGACAGGGAAGCAGGGAGCTGACCCACCATCTCCTGTCCTGAATGCTGGCTGGGGAGAAACACGGAGATGCCTTGGTGGCCAACGTGGACAGCAGGTGGCCAACTCGGACAGCAGGTGGCCAGCTCCCACGAGCCACAGGGCTGCACCGCACCCGGCCTTCTCATCAGCTCAGCTGGGCTGAGGCACTGAGGTGCAGGACAGGATGAGTGACTGGGGAGCCAGACAGCCAGCCGGCTTCAAGGATGTGACAAAGCTCCCTGCTGGGAGGCCATGCCCAGGGCGCTCAGCGGCGAGCATGAGGCCACCTCACACCTTGCTTGTTGGGCAGTGCTGTGAGCAACAGGGACATAGACCCAGGAGCGGGAGACACCATGCACAGAGTCCTTGCGAGCTGACTGCCCGGGCCTCCTCCCCACCTTCCTCTTCCAGTCTGGACACCTTTGCTCTCGGCTGGCTGACCACAGAAATACTGATGCCTGTTAGCAAATTACCTGCTGGCCTCTCGGTACCTTTAGTGTCCCCAACACCTGTTGGGGTTTAGGTAACATAACCAGACTATACTAATAAAGGAGAAGACCAACTCAGACAAAAAGCTGGAAGTATTCTGTTGACATCACTGAAAGTGCTGTTCGTGAAGACGTCAGGGACAGCTGGGTCGAGCCGAAGTCCCCAGGTCCATGTGGCTCTACTTCCAGCCCTGGACGGGTCTTCTCAACACCACAGGGACGGTGTCCTATGATTCCGGATGATGGACCTCAGAAAATGACAGATACTCTGCCTCTACCTTCATCACCCGGCCCTCCCTGGAAGCGGCTAACAGGGCCCCTGTGCCATGAGCAGCAGATGTGGCCCTTCCAGCAGCCATGGCAATAGCCCCTCTTGCATACCCTGAGGCATCACGCTCCTGTCTTTGTCCGGACCAACACTCTGTCCAGTCTCAGGTACTGTGTCTGATGTAACATGTATGTCCTTCAAATGCAGCTATGCTTCATTTACAGTCTGCTCTGTGTTTCTCAGAATCATGAGAGGAGAGAATTAAGAGGGTTGGATAAGAATGGCCCTAATAAAAGGCGGGAGAGATGGAAGAGAAGTTTGAAAAACCTTTACGTGGGGTGTGCACACGTGCCTGTCCACGTATATTGGTCACAACTATTCATGCACTAAATGCAAGAACATAATACAGAAAATCCTGCCATGCATGGTACGTCATTGTGGATATATACATACACACACACACTCCACACCATGTCTTTGCCAACCACTCTGCCCACACAGATGAACCCCTGAGTGGTTTAGGACTTACCTGTGTCTGACATCATCAAATCACAGGGTCTGGGGTGCAGCCCAGGCCCCACCCACTTGGAGCTTCCCGGGTGACTGTGTGGTATGAGGCTGTGCTCCTTGTTTTGGGTAGGCACCATCTGTGCCCTCCTGGGGCAGCTCCCTTCCCAGTTCTGTCCTCTGCCAAGTCTTGTGGGCTCTCAGTGGCCCTGCTGGACAGAATTCGTGACCTTGCTCCCTGCTGTGGGTGAGGGGAGGCACTTGTACCTGCATTCAGAACTGGAGAAACTGGCTCCGTCTGTAGGTGCTCAGCGGTCTTGCACTCCTCGAGAGGTGATGCCCCAGTTCTGCTTTGTACCAGGATGGCTAAAAGGGGTGCTGTGCTAACTGACAGGAAGGGAAGGACTCTGAAGAGGGGGTCTGGTGGAGAGAGGCGGGCACGGGGCGTGGCCTGGAAGGCTCGCCTTCCTCCAGCTCCTCCCTTGCTCTCTGCTTCCTGTTCCCCACATACTGAGCAACCCCTCGCCCAGGCCCTCTGCCTTGCTGCTGCTTCTTTGCTGCCAGCGGTCCATAGAGGGAAGTGTGAATTCAGTGTTGAGTCTCAGAGATGAGAAGAGTGACTAAGACACCCTCAGGCTTGCCAGACAGGGGCTGGACTGCTGCCAGCCCACCCAGAGACCAGTGCCAGCTTCTGCTGGGGTCTGCCAGGTTGTCCTGCAGCTGAGTTCTGGGCCGAGTGCAACAGAGCACGGATAAAACCATCACTACATGTTGGGACCACAGTGCACTGAGGCTGAAGTAGTGGCCACCACCTGGGAAAGAGCAGGGAGGAGTGGCCACATGGCTGGATGGAAGCCGCCCTCCCTCATACTCCCTGGACAGAGCTCCCACTCTCCTCTGAGCACATGTCACCTCAGCATCAGGCAGGGTGGGCAGTGGGCATGACTGTGGGTGCTGGACAGGAGAACCCTGAGCATCTGGAGAGGAGCTGGCACCCCAGAGAAGTTCGCAGTTCAGGACAAGGCCAGCATCAGCGCTGTGGAGAGTGTGCACCGGACATGCTGTGCCCTTCGGGCTGCTCCTCAGCCAGATGTGGGGGGAGTCGGAGGGGCATAGGTGCCTCCACACAGCCTCAGTTTCCCTGCTGGGACCTGTGTGCCTGCCCTGCAAGCCTCCTGCATCCCAGCTCCCCTGCCTGGCCCCCGCCCAGGCCTGGCTTTCCACGCAGAGCAAGACGCTGTGCACGTCCTTCCCTCTTGTCACCTTCTCCTTCTGTCCTTTCCTGACCCTCTGCCATTGGCTGGCTCCTCGCTCCTGCAGGCGCTTTCTTTGTCTTTCCTGTACTGAGACTGAACCCAGGACCCCTGCACTAAGCTACATTATTAGACTTTTTTTAAAATTTTGAGACAAGGTCTTGCTAAGTTTCCTGGGCTGGCCTGGAACTTGTGATCTTCTTGTCCCAGCCTCCCAGCATGGTGGAATTACAGGCATGGTCACCACACTGGATTTGAGGTCACTCTTTGGGTGCTGGTGACGTGCACACAGCTGTTCACAGTGAATGACACAGATCACCCAGGCGAGTGTCCCGCAGGGAGGGTCACTTTTGGCTCAGACCCTTTCTGCTCATGTTGTGGGGTGCTGGGTTCGTGTCCCGGTCCTCCTCATTTGTCTCCATGCAGTGCTCGTGTCTCTAGCCACACACACACACTCTGAGGATCCCAAATACTGTCTCCATAGAGACCTCGCCCTGATCCTACAGACACACAAGTAACTCAGAGCTACCACCTCCCTGCACATGCGTGCATACACACATGCACAGTCTTTCATTTCTCTCTCTCTCTCTCCCACACACACACACACACACACACCCTCCATCCCTAAAGACAGCTTCGTCTTCCGGTTTCTGTCCACTGACCAGTCTCCCTTTCTTTAGTCTTCTTTTCCTTTTCACATTCGCACTTTACCAGGAAGCCAGTCTGGCCCAAACTTCAGAATTTCCCAACTTGTGACCTTGCCAGCTCCCTGGATGGGCCCAGGCCACGTTAGGCCACACAGAGGTGGCTGCAGCAGCCCCTCCTGGTAGCCATAGGGGTCCCAGTCCTGGAAGGACACCCTCACTGAGAGACCCAGGGGGAGCTGCAGCACCCCGAACTGCTCCTGTCAGTCGCATGGCTGCCCAGAGTCCCCGCCTGGCTCCGCTGGGCCACCCTCCTCCGTCTTACGGTCGCTCCCATCTCCTCATCCCATTGTGCTTTGCAGCTGACCCTCTCCATGAGGCCTGGCACATGATTTATGGGCGCAGTACCCCTGGCTCTGCTACCCTCTTCCCTTGTGTTCTGTCTCTGCCAACCTTTGGCACACCCGACATCTCGGGGCACCTCAGTCCCAGGATTGGGGTCCTGAGTCTGAGCAGGAGGAAGTGAGGAGTGTGTGGACGACGGGACCCATCTGAACACTTCCCGTGTGTGTGTTCTCCAGCTTCCCAGGGCCCCGGAGAGCTCACGAAGTTTCCTGGATAGTTTATTCACTTCTCTCTCCGAGTGTGAAAAGGGCACATGTTGATTTGCTTCGTTGCTGACTGCAGTATCTTTTCAAGCATGACACTGCACTAAAAAGGCATTTAGTAGATACTAGTGGGAAGGAGGAAGAGAAAAAAAGAAAGAGAGGAGGAGAGAGCAAAGGAAGGCAGACTGCCTGACTGCACAGTGTGCCCGGGAACAGGGTTTCTCACCTGTAGTTGCTGACCCTGCGGCAACAGCTCCTTGTGGTGGGTCCTGTGCCTGCCACCCACCTCGCTGGTGACAGCCATACTCTAGACTTGGCCACATGTCCCCAGGGGCAACATCGCCTCTGGCTGAGGAAGGCTTTGGAGGGACTGCTGGGAATGCCCTGTTGCAGAGGCAGCACCACTCCGGGGTAGGTCTGGAGTGCCAGAGCCTCACGCACTCACTGGCAGGGCTTTGGAAGGTGAGGGGATTGTGGGGCTCACAGCTGACTTGCTGCTAAGGAACAGGGCCTGGTGGGAAGAGGCAGCCGTGGGGCCTGGGAGGTTCCCCTCCCCCAGCTCCTCCCCCTGTCTCCACTTCCTGTTCGCCATGAGCAGAGCAGCTCTCCCTTGCAGGCCTCTGCCCTTTCCTTGGCTGGACAGACTCTTGGCCCAAACAGGCCTCCTGTCCTTTAACTTCCGAGGGTTGAGTTGAGGTGTTTCCATGAGGAAAGAGAATAAAAGTAAGAGCTTTGTTTTTTGAATGAAAATTCTGAAAGAATGGCTTCAATCTAATGCATTGTCCTCTTGCCATATTAACAGTAAAGAGAAATGCTGATGGTATACCATAAATTTTCTGTATTGATTTACTGTTTAAGTACATGTTCAGCTACTTGCCTCTCTTATAGGAAACGTCACACTCACATTAAGCATTGTTCCTTGAAGTACGAGTCTAACCCTAAGTAGTGTGCACATTTGGAAAGTATGTCCCAGTGGAGAGCAGTAAACTGCTTCCCTCTCCTCCAAATCAAACATTTTGCTAATCACCTGCTTTTACTCCGGTCAAATACTCTGTTATCTTCACATTTATGTTGTGCTTTGTATTATCAATCACTGAACATGAACATCACTGACATTTTGCCAGTAGTTTTATTAAAAACATTTATTTTTAATAATAAGGTAGTTAAGATATTTATAGCAGTCACATTCTTGAAAAAGCTATAAATACATATTTCAAAGTCTAAAAGAACACATGAAGAATTCTAATTTGTGGAAAATTTGGTACTTAAAAAAAATTGCCACTAACACAGTAGATGACTGATTTCCTGTACAGCTGCAGAGACAGACTGCCCACCAGCAATCTCCGAAAGTTAAAATAAAAGCAGGAAAACTATGGTTCATATTATAAATAATTGATTATCATTTAGTATGAAGTAATTACCTTGAAAGTAATTATCACAGGGAACAAGTGACTGCTTCAGGATTGTTGCTTAATTACTATTAAACAACAAGTACATATGGCATATTGATCGTCATTGTTTATTATTATTTTTACAAGCACAGATGGCTTAGTAAAATCAGGAAGACTACTAGAGAATAATCCTTTTTAACGTAATTGTATATAAGTATGTCAGATGATTTTTTGTTTGTTTTACTAACATTATAACATTATTCAATTAAGATGGTGAGGACAGCAATTTTCCCCACTAACCAAACCTGATAAGAAAGACCTATTTAAAACATTCTGAAAGCTTTATTATAAAAGCATTTATATTATGCAAATGCTTTTCACATTAGTACACGTAATCTAGCTTTTATGTCAGCTGAAAAGTGCAAAGAAAAGAATAGAAAAGTAAAGAAAGAAAGAGGGTCACTGTGTGGATGGATAGCTAGAGAAGAAGATCCGGATCTCCGCAGGGCTCTGTGAGGTCAGCACAGTCCCCAGATCACACTGGCATCCTTTGCCATCTTCCCAGATGAAGCCCTGTAGGAATACGGCGTCGGGGGCCCATGGCCTCCCCCAGAATCCCTCCTCTCAGCTGCGCAGCCCCGGCAGTGCTCAGCCCGCAGCACACGCTGGACTCCCTTCCCGTCTGATTTTCTGCTTCCCCTAGTCCCTGTGGCTCTGGTTAAGGTCAGGAGCACCCTGCTCCATGCTGCCCCCACCACCACGGTGCTCCTCGAAAGCCACGCTGGCCTGGCTCACAGAGGCTCTGTGCACCCCCTTCCCAACAGTTTCTCAGCCTGTGACCCACCCCAGTGTCTTGGAAACAAGCCAAAGCCCTTCCCTGGCACATTCTGTACACGACGACGTCTGCCACCCCCTCCAGACCGAAGCCCTGGGACTGGAACAGAGGGTCGTGCCAAGTGACACTTTAAACTTAGCATTGTCGGTTGGGGAAATGATGATGGACCACACAAAATAACCAAGTCTCTTTTCTTGATTCAGGAAATTCGGAAGAGGGGATGGAGAAGAGAGGAAGAGAGAGAGGGAGGAAGAGAGAGAGGGAGGAAGAGAGAGGGAGGCAGAGATGGAGAGACGAGGGAGGGAGGGACAGAGAGGCGGAGACAGTGATATGCTAATGACTACGGGGATCTTAGGTTTCTCCCTCAAGAGGCTTCTGTTCCAAGTGGACAACTTGATTCCGAAGCAAAATTGTCAATTATTAGCTTTAATAACACATAAAGGCCTTCAAAGAGATGGGCTCTTTTGTTCAGATACCCCAGCATATAGTGCACACTGTTTGACATGCTTTGGGGTATGCATCATAAACTGTGAGGGCTCACTGCACATTTCCCACCCTCATTTCCAAGTCTCTGAGAACTCTCTGTCACTGGGGAGCGAGCTCCAAGACCTGCCCGTTCCGCCCCCTGCTTGTCACTGTGCTGGAGACATCCCAGCTTTCTGGCTGCCTGGCTGTGCGTGGCTGCAGGGCCAGAACTCGCTTGTCCACAGGACCGCCGAGAGTACCTCCATCCTCCTCCTGTGGGTACAGAGGGCATTGGCGGGCCAGCTCCCCTGGAGAGTCCAGGCTCAGCGCAGGGAGCTGTCCTCCGAGGCTGACACCGGAAGATGCTGAGCGGTGTCATGAGATGTGGTCCATGGGCAGAGAGCGGCAAATGGGTGGAATTTCCTTCTTCTTGAACCCAAAGCCTCTCTCATTTCCTATCAAAGAATGAGCAAGTTTGTGCCACCATCGAGTAAGAGATGGATTGCCAACAATTCCAGACTATCACTTGTTTGGAAAACAGTGAATGAGGTTTTAAAGTGTAACACACACACAGTCCACCGGGCTTTCTGTGACAGTGGACAGGGTCCACAGGCCCAGGGGACCCGTGAACGGGGACTACTGTAACCGACTGTAAAGTTTTATTTAATTTTGTTGTGTTTGACGTAAGTAGCCTCGTGGGATTAGTGGCTGTTTACTGACACCCTAAAGTTTAAATTAGTTGGTCGACTTTTTAAAGCTAGGTTGTTTGTCTTTTGTAAAGTCGGGGTTATCAAATCAAACTCACCACCACGTCTGTGTACTGGTTCCCCTACAATTCTGCACAGGACCCTCTTCTCGAGGTTCAGATTCCTCAGCTCCACACAACCCTCCTCGTGACCTGGGATTAAATTCTCTATTGGATGTGGACCCTGAAATAATGAAATGAACCAGGCTTTCACTCGTCTATTCTTGAGCGTAAGACACTAAAATCTCCCCGGTTGCCTCGGGCCGAGCCCCGCGCTGAATGCCTTTCTACGTTTTCTCCTCAATTCTCCTGGCCCTTCTCTACTGTGCCCAGTGGTAGCACCGCTTCCTCCTGAGGACACAGATCCTCCGAGAAACAACCTCCCTGTGTCTGCCTGCATGAGCTGTGGGACCACGAGGCCGTAAGGTCCTGGGCTGGAGGGCCACGGCCCGTCCACATTCGTGTGCATTGCCCAGTGTGTGCTGGGCATTGTGGGTGTGCCTGGGTGTCCGCTGAGCGGGCAGAGGAGTCAGGCTCCTATCCCCGAGGTATCTGTGTGTTCTCCACCAGGATGCACTCTGCCAAGGTGTTTGTAGTTTAAGTCTGTCTGGAGCAGGACTGGTGACATTTCTCTGAAAAAGGCCAGGTTGGCAGCTTCCTGGGTATCTGCCCCTCTCAGCTGTTGCTGCTCAGAAACAGCTGCAGAAACAGGTGGACGGAGGCAGGCGGTGGCCCAGCACCGCGCCGGGTCCCCAGACACACCACTGGTTGGACGGGACCCTCAGCCTGTCTCTTCCGACCCTGGTGGCTGTGGACATGTGATGGCCCTGCATATTTAATGAGAGCCGACTGTGCTTGGCAAGCCCACGTCTGCCCAGTAATCCTGGACAGCGATGGTGGCCTGGAGTTCTGCTCATTTCTACTTTAAAGTGTTAGCATTTTGTGTCATCTCCTCTTATCAGGGCCGGCCCCCCAGCAAGGCAATTCCCTTGCAGTCCTGCCAGTGACGACTACCCAGAGGCCGGGCAGAGAAGTCACATTCACTAACAGGACGGCCATGCTCTCTGGACCCTGGTGCTCCTCACGCCGCAGCGGCCTGTCTGTCTCAGCCCCACCCTCCCAGTTAGGATGCGGTTTGCTGGAGAGAAGAGCAAATCCTACGCAGGCTTTGGAAACAGTGAGTCCGAGGATAAGTTTAATTCTAGTTGGAAAATGAAAATCACAGCAGAAAAACCACCCCGGAGACCCCAGGGGAACGGGTGTGAGCACTATTCCACACTGAGGTGCTAGGGCTGACTTTTAGTTTTTCCTCTGTTGTCTCACTCCTTGTGCTGGGGGTGAGACCATGAACCAATGAGGTTTATAAGGGCAATTGAAAATACGATGACTATTTAAATTCTTAAAATGTGTCACACTTAAAAGAGACACTGCCACAAATCCCCTTCGGGCCCCTCACTTGGAGCACGCTCACACCAGGTCCCTGGCCACCGCCTGCAGCAGCTCTGGGGTCCTCTGTCCGGAGTGTGTCTATGAGGTGTGATAAAAAATATGGTGCGCCTGCTGCCTAGCTCGGTCCCACGGAAGGGCAGCTCATGAAAACCCGTGCTGAGCCCTTGTCCTCTCTGTCCCAAGCTCCCTAAGGCAGCAAAAGGTTGGGGTCTTGGCTCTCGCGTTCTGGAAAAGACTCAGCACAAGGCCCCAGTTCTGGCCCCACATCTTTCTCCATGACTCGGCGGAGACCCCCACCTTTCCCAGACCCAGCACGTGCTAATAAAAGGAGGAGCAAAACAGAAGAAAGTGGGACAGGGGCGGGACAGGTGCGTCTGAAGTGTGAGGTGCCTTCAGTGGATGAATGGGAATGTGTCTTCTACTTAAAATTAAAAAAAAATGTACTGATAAATTCTCCCTAATTCAATCCCTTCAATGCAGTCGTCACCTTATTTTCCTGGAGTGTTTTGTCCTGAACACCGTCCATGAGTTTGCAGGCCTTTGATGCGTACTAGTAAGATTCTCACTAACCTTATAAAGTTATTAGGAGCTGTGCATTCGATTAAAATGCTTCTTAAAATCCTTGGCCTGCGACGTGGACCTAAGGGCTAGTTTTGAAGAATTGTGGTGACACATTTACAAAGTGATTTGTGCTTTGCAAAATAACACCAAATCATGCCTTAATATAACTTAATGTAAGTGATTGTTCTCAAACGCTGAGGACTCCCACTGCCCAGATGAGCAAGCTGAGAAGGTCCGGTCTGGTCGGTGCTCGGCTTGAGTCGCCCAGGACTCACTCCCACTGTGACTCTGAGGCAGAGCGAGGCAGAAGGGATGTGACACTGGCCCCCATCTTTCTTCCAAGTCGTTTTTAGTATTGTGGGTCCCGTGGGTGCCGCCCCTCCTGCCCTCCAGCCATACCGAAGCACACAGCAGCCGGAAGGGCAGAATCTTTTCTGGGCCCCTGAAACCCACCGCCTGGAGGTCCCCACTGGCCTTGTTAGTGGGGCAACCCTTGGGGCAGCACAGCCGCCTCCTGCCCCAATTCTGGGTCAAAGACAGCTACTTCCTGCTTCTTATTAGACGTGTGTCTGACACCTTGAAGATTTAGAGAACATGCTAATTAGCTATCAGAATTATCAGAATGGATTTGGAAATTCCTTTCCACTTTCTTGGAAGTGCTTACTTAGGACCATCCCTGCACAGGCATTTGCTTTGCTGTAACATGGATTTGTCTCAGTTGTTTATCCTAGGAGCACTGACGAGCGCACTGGATCCCACGGGCAGTGTGTTGTGCGCGGCCAGCCTGATTGGTGGGAGGACGGGGGTGGGAATTACAGTGGGGAGAGTGCCGAGTCCCCACGCCAGCTCCCAGCTCCCAGCTCCCTCCTCCTGCGGGTTGGAGTCTCCTCCCTCCTGTGCCTGCGGCTTCCTTTCCGGTGTCCTGAGCAGCAGGTCAGACACGGTGATGGGGCCACGCGGCAGCTAAGGGGAGTGCTGAACGGATTCCTGGCTGCGTCCCGCACAGGGCTGAGGGCACCGTGCGGTGGCGCCTGGCCTCCTCCCTTGTCCCCCAGCTCTGGGCCCCTCCTCTGCGGAGCAGCCATCACAATGGCCCATTGATGGCACAGAGCTGGTACTCCCCCTCATCTCTGCGGCTTCAGACAGAAGCACCACTATCTTCCTCCGCCCGCTCTGAGGGAAGTTTTCTTTCCATCTGACCCTCCAGAGCTTACTATTCTGTGCACATGTTGGAAAACTGTGGCTGGAGAGCAAGTCTGTCTTTCTGACAAAAGCAAACATTGGAATGAGCAGGACAGGCCGAGCTGGCAGTCTCTGTCTGGTTTGCTGAGGACTTGGCTGGCTGGCCAGGCGGGTCTCGTCATTGTTGGTGGGATGTAGTCAGGTAGGGGACCGGAGTCACCCTGGCCACTGGGTGCTCTGTGCTGTCGGTCTGGAGCACCGGGCAGGAGCAGGCGGCGTCTGAGTGAAAGTGTTGCGTGTTAGACCCTGCCGGGCTTCCTTTCTCACAAACGAATTTACTTTTAATTGGGGTCTGAAGACCTAAAACTGTGTGTTAGTGGACTATGATATAATGTTTTTGTGCAGCTGTACGCGCCGTGTGTAATGTTAAAACCCAGTCACACGTACCTAAAAGGCTTTGCTGTTACCATGTTTGGCTCTCCAGGTCCGAGACTGCCCGGATTCAGACACCGACCACACTCGAGTTTTAGAAACCACATAAATGTCTATGGAGGTCAGTCACCCCTTCCACGTGCGTGGAGAAGGGCCCACGCTGTCCTGCCTTGTTAAGAAGTTAACGACCAGCCTGACCCTGACTTGTATCGGAAATGACCCGTGTCTTAAGTGACTGGCTGGAGGACCCCATCAGTCCACTTTCCTGGGGCACTTAGCTTTTCTCCCTTCTCCATGAGCTGTCGAAGTGTTCTGTTAGGACGTGAAGCATCCAGATGGGACTTCCAGGGAAGATGGGCGGCTGCAGCCTCGCTGCGTGTGGTGCTGTCCCTTGTCCCAAACCATTCCTCACATGGTAGCTGTTTTATTCAGCTCATGCGCTTCTCTGACAAAAGCATTGAAAAATGATCTGGAAAAAAATCCACATTAAAACTTTTTTTTTTCCCTTCAGGGTAAAATCAGAGGTCAAAGGGGAATTTTTTACCTTCTATATTTTTAAAGTACCATTAAAATATTTTAGAGTTGATTTTGAACTTTGTGATTTCTTTTATATATAAATCAATGTTTGCTGATTGAAAAGATGGGGCTTTTGGATGCGCGTGACCTCAGGGCTACCACCAGGGGAAAAAGGCGGAGACAAAGAGAGCGAGTTTCCAGTAGACAGGACGGATGGGAAATGGAAGGAGCAGCCCAGGTAGAGACCAGAGCACTGGGGCCCCTTTCCCCGATGCCCTGCATGGCAGCGATGTGTCTGGACCAGGGTAAGCCAGGTCCTGTTCTTGGCGCGAGGGCAGGCTCTGTGCAGCAAGGTCAGTTTTGCATTCTTTATCACTTTGCTCTTGCTCTCCAGAGCCTGTTGGTTTCACACCTGGAAGATTCCTGGCAAGCTGTGCAAGGCTGTGTCCTGAATAGGAGCCCCAGAGAGGCTGCCTGCTGCCTGAGCCACTCTCCCCAGCTCTGTCCCAGAGGAGGTCATGCAGGAAGGTCCCATCCACCCTCCGAAGTCCCTGATGCTGATAACCTGCCTCCCTCCTAACAGAACACAACCTGGCTGTCCCAGGGGCTCTTGGGCAGAGAGGCTGGCAGTTCTGCCAAATTGAGCCCTGGCTGGGGGCCAAGCAGGCGTCTGTGACAGGAGGAGCAGGAGCTGGTGCCAGGGCCATGGTCCCCACACTGAGGCAGAAGTGTCATGGAGAGCCGGTCACTGCAATATCATCACAGGCAGGTGTCACAGTGCAGCCTGGTCCTCCCCATGCTGCATCTCCAGCTGAGCGGAGGGGAGCAGGGGTCACGGACACGCCACAGCCTCATGCTGCTGTGGGAGGCCTGTGAGCTCAAGGAGGAGGAGGAGACAGCGAGGGCGTCTCTGTCTGTCACAGGGTGGGGCTCAGCTCAGCCCCAGGCTGTCAGCAGAAGCCACACTGGGGAAGCCATGACTACCCCAGGAAGGACCCGCATGGCACAGTGGCCTTGGGGGCCCTCCCACCCCCTGGTACTGGCCAGGGCCTCTGAGGACAATGGACTCGTGTCTCCACCTGTGCAGGGGCCAGCTCTTCCATGCGAATCCCTCTCCTCCCGCCTCTGCCTCTCTCTGTCTCTGCCTCTGTTTCTGTCTCTGTCTCTGTCTTCCTCTCTGCCTCTCTGTTCTCTATCTGTCCCTGTCTCTCTCCTTCTGTCTGTTTTTTCTGTCTCTGTCTTTTTCTGTCTCTCTCTGTCTGTCTGTTTCCCCCAAATGGTACCGATTCCAGTTCTCTGACACCCTGACCACCAGAGCTTCTGCCATTTCTTGCTCATCCTGGTAAGGACTTGAGGTAGACCTTCACCCTGAGCAGGAGTTTAGCAAATGTAGGAGCTCTAGGCCAGGTAGGTGTAAGATATAAAGAAATACCTGTGCATCCACGCGAGGGTAGGGGGACGACACATGACGACGTGGGAACACACGACGACGACACACCTCACCCCCAGGGGGCGCTGTCACGGCGACGCCGTTCCCAGCTTACGCTCTGCCCTCTGCCCCAGTCTCTCCCCTGGGCTGCGTGGCGCAGCCTCTCCCCTCCAGGCGAGCCCTTGTTTCCCTGGACCTGTATAGGTAGGTGTCTGATGTGTTATCAAGGGGTCACCAGACCTCAGGCTCACCACTTGCGGTCACCTCTCATTCTGGGGACCGAGCAGCCAGCAGTGGGTCAGACGTGAGGAAGGAGGGTTGTCGAGGGCGCCAGCCTGCGGACCTGCTGCTCATGACTGTGGGGCTCTTTTGTCCACCTTGAGTGGATAGTGACAGTCAGCAGCGTCGCCAGCCCCCGCGCTTGGGGTCGGCTGGATGTGAGGAGCAGGGGCCGATATCACCGCCAACTGCAGCTGAGGAGTGGGCTGAGCTTCAGGCTTCCAGCTTTTGAAGGCTGTTTAGCAAGCGGTGGCCTCGGGGTGGCTGACAACAGGGCGATTCCACTGGCCTGCAGTGGACGGTGAAAGGTCCAGTCCAGGCCCTTCCTAGGCCATGACTGAGTCCTCATTTTGGCCCAGGATCCAACTGTCTTCATTGGCACCCAGCTGTCCCACATTCTGCCGGTATGAGGGACTGTCTCAGCCTCCTATGACTCGGTTTCTTCATCTGTCAAGGAGACATTAGTGACCCTTCCTCTTCAGGTTGCTGGCTGACAAGGTGGACAAGCTGCAGACTACCGTGGACCTCGTCTGTTACCAGCGAGAGTAGGAAGTCAGCAGTCATTTCATGTGACTCCACTGCGAGTGTGACAGGGGCAGGGGAAAAAGTCGCTTAGTGCAGAGCCTGTTGTGAGAAATAAAAGTGGCTAAAGCCCCAGGCCTGGGAGCTCTAGGAAAGGCAGAGAACTCAGAGCCTGTGGAACAGTCAGGCAAGGGCCACGAAAGGAGTGATCTGGAGAAGCAACTTGTCTCAGCACCCACCAGTTTCCTTTCCAGGACTCTTCTAGAAAATGTTAGATGAACGGAGGAAAGCGCAGGTGGGACCCTCAGCGGCGAGATGGGGGGTCCGGCTGTCCCGGCCTCGGGTGGGGGCGGACTGGATGAAGACAGCGCTGGCAACAGTCAGGGCCTCCTGCGTCTGCACAGCCTGAAATGTGAGGGCCTATGTCTTGGGGCCCACGCTGAGCCCCGTGAGTAGCCTTCTTTTCTGGGGATCGCTTGGCCATGGAGAATCGCTGTTGTTGAGGTGGGAACAGTCAGTGCTGGCCCTGGGCTTCTGCGGGGTGGTCTGCGGGCCAGGCTTCTGCCTCAACTGCCCCTCAGCACCTGAGCGGCCTCGTGGGGCAGCGAGGGTGCAGGCGCGGTGCCTGGTTCTCTTCTGCAGCCCTGTCCTCCTCCCTCAGCTCTCACGAAGGCACCTGAAGCCGCCTGTAATAGGAAGGTCCTATTTGTCTTTACCTGGCTGCTTTTTGCCAAGGTGAGCCACGCTTTGTATCTTCATGTGCGTGTGCACGTGTGTGTGTGTGTGTGTGCATATGTGTGTGCACATGCGTGTACTTCCTAGGTTCTTCTCTTTCTGTATCTCTTTTAACATCTCTTGCTTCCATGATAGTAAACAGTTGATTTCATTTTTCTTTGGAAAATAAAAACTCCATGTTTCCAGCTGCCTGCCAGAATGCTTGGGAGCGGGGAGGCCAGTGCCGACCGCAGTGCCAATGTGCCCCGGGACGCCCCGGTGGCCCAGAGCCTTCCACTGCGCCTCTGAAGCCTGGCCAGTGACTCTGTCCTCGCCCCCCACCCCACAACCTCCCTAATACCGGTTAATTAACAGAAGCTGCTGCGGCCCAGATGGGGCCCTGGGAGCGCCTGGTGAGGTCCCAGCTGGTGGATGGCAGGGCCTCCGTTCTGCCCAGCGCCCTCCTTGTGGTGCTCAGCACTTTGAATCTCAAATGAGCTGCTAATTACTCTCCAGACTCCCCTCGGGGATGGGAGGGCTCTGTCCATTATCTTCACTTTGCAGAGAGCAACAATTTCTAGGACTTGGCTGAGGTCACAGGAAAATTAGCATCCAAGCCAGAATGAAATTCTCAGGTCCTGAGCCCTTTCCTCTCATCTGGTTCCCCAGACAACGTCTGCTCACCCTCGGGGTGACTGAGAAGTATGCGGTCCGTGGGTACTGCTCAGACCGGCTTGGTGTACAGGGCCGAGGGCCGAGCCTGCCAGGCAGGAGACGTCCTCAGACCATCACATGGACTGACCTCCGGACCCACGCACAGACCCATCTCCATGGTAACACCCTCCACGGCCACACCCTGACCGCCCGTGCGACTCCCCAGTGACCCGGGGAGTCTGTGGGCTGCACAGTGAGGTGCCCTTGCCTGGCTTTCCTCCTCTTCCCACATCTGGGGGGCCTGCGAGGGGGACTGGAGAGCAGGTCTGTGACCTGTGGAGCCTGGGGGCCTGCGGGGAGGCACACAGGTGCACTGTGCTCAGCCTACAGTAAGGGGCTGTAGCTGGGGTGGGGCTGTGGCCTGTTCCCTCCAGCCTTATTTCCCAGGGGACTTGTGGCAACCTCTCCTGTGGCTCCTTTGGAAAACTGGGAGGAAGAACCCCGTGGTTTGATTCCTCAAATACGTAGGGCGCAGTGTCACTTCAGGTGTGCGTACCTTGTTCACGGTGCTCAGCTGACGTCTACTCCTGAGACCAGATCCCCAGCCGCTCCAGCCGGCAGTGACAGGCTCTGAAGCAGACTCTGGGCGCCGAGTGGGGAATCAAGGGTGTCGTAGGGTTCCTGGAATGGAATCCGTGGTCATCCTTCAGGAAAGGGGAGCTCAGGGATCCTGCGACCTGTTCCTCGAGCTCCAGATTCTACAGCGTTGTTACAACCCGGAGACCTAGGAGCAGCTCTAGATGGGCCAGCTCCGATCCCGGGGCCTGAAACACTTTTGTTATGTCTGCCTTACGGTTGGAAATGCTTGTGCTACAGAAGCGAAGCGGCTCTGCACTTTCAGACTAACAACCAGACTCACTGAAAATTCCTCTCTGATTAGTAATGTGTTTGAGTTGATGGCCAAACAATAGACATACTTTGCATCTAAAAATTTGCAACCAGTGAGGGGCCTTACATGGGCCAGGCATTCAGCTGCTGCACAAAGGGACCTATGTGCAGGTCAGATTTGGGCACGGATCTTGGGATTGCAGATCCTGTGAAGGCTCCACGTATCAACACGTGACCCTCACAAATACCTGCTGGCCACTGTGAGCTGATGTGGACAGAACCTCGACTTCTCTCCTCAGCCTTGGGCAAAACACCAAATTCTGCTGTTTGTGTGACGGACTGGTTGATTGTTTCACACAACATGGTTGCACACACGCAGAGTGCACGTGGCAGACAGTAGCCTGTCACTTCTGTGGGGCTGCAGAGGAGCTTCGTGTGCAGCAGCTCAGTGTAGCTTCAGTGGGAAGCACGTGGGCTTCCCCAGTGGGTCCTGTTCCTGCAGGCTGTCTGGTGCTGGCCAGATCGATGGACGGTTGAGTCACAGCCAGAGTCCCCAGGAGGACTGGGGGACCCCTCACTGGCCAGAACCATTCTTTAATTTGTTCAGTGTGTCTGACATGAGGAAAAGCCGTAAGGTGTAGGTTTTATAGCAGACTCTGTGTTTCTGACAGGTAAGAGAAAAATGAGAAGAGAAAACAGAATTGGTAGCTTATAGCTCAGAGGCTGTCAGGGACAGGGTGTTTCCAGAGACAGCAGGGAGGGCTAAAGCCGGAGCTGCTGACGTGCAGCAGGCGCACCTGGCTGAGGTTCGCCCCAGGGCCTCGCTTTGCCTCCGGGTGACCTGGGAGGCAGTGGTCAGCTGAGGCTGTCACACTCCAGGTGTCCTGGCTGGTGCCTGAGGTGGGCACTGCCCGGAGACAGCTCGGTGTCTTACGTCATTCAGTTCGGAGGCCCTGGGAATGGGATTTATCAGTGTCCTGTGGCTGGATTCGGAGGAATGGTGTGGGGGCCAGCGTTGCACGCAGTGCGGGCAGCGCTGTGGTTTGCAGCTCCGCAGCACCTGGTTTCATGGCAATATCCTCACACCAAGACTCAGACGCTGGGCAAGGTGGCTGTGCCCGACACCAGGCACTGGCCACAGTGGGACGCAGCTCCGCTCCAGCACGGCTTGGAAACCCTAATGCGATGGTCTCTTTGCTCTAAAACTGAGGTTCTCTGCTTCAGCCCAAGCTGGCTTTGGGACTACAGAAAAGGCTTACGAGGTAGGATGAGAGATCTGAAAAATAAATCAATTAAAGAGCAAAATACAAGATGGATATGAAGGAACAGGGAATGAGATCTTTTTGTCACAGGAAGGGAACCAGAGATGGAGTGATGGGGAGAGAGAGTGAAAATGTGTCCTGCACAAGCACAAAGTCCCCAGGAGGAGAGCAGCCATCGTGTACTGTGAGCAGGTGCTAATGAAAACGGCATTTTACAGGGGGAGACAGATGCAGTTTCTCTGGGTCAGATTTTCTCAGGTTTAATTCTTTCTCTTCATTTCCTCCTGGGCCTCAGTCTCGGCTCTGTCTGGGTGGGATTCTCCCCACACCTGTCTCCCTTCTACTCATCTGCCAACACTTCTCTTTCTTCTTTTCTCTCTCATCTTATCTTTTCTTTTCTTCTTTGGTACTGAGCACTGACCTGAGGGCCTTTGCACTGAGCTGCACCCCCATCCTTTTTACTTTTCTGTTTGGAGACAGGGTCTGGCTAAGCCCCAGAGTCTCTTTCCTGCCCAGCCTCCTGGGTGCAGGGGTCCATGCGAGCACCCACAGGCCGGCGGGTTTGGTGACTCTTACGCACTCTGTCCCAGGGGGTCAGCAGGCATCAGCCTGCCCAGCTCGGGAAGCGGGAGGGCACTGAGGCTGTCAGCACAGGGCCTGTGCTGCCTCAGTTACTCCCACTTGCCTGCGCTTTCTTTCTTTTTTTCCCATGGTTTCTGGACAATAAGAGGAGGAATTAACGTGGTGAATTTTCACTGAGCTCCATCTTTGTGTAAAGGATTCTATTGAGAGAGATAGAAAACATGCTTTTTTGGCTCTTTCAGAAGGGCAGACTTATCAGAATGATGAGATTATATTAATCTAATATAATCAATTAATTCTGGCCAATTAATATTATTTGAAGTTACTTTGCATCTTCTTTTCCGTGTAGATATGCTACACACATGCTAATTTCCCAGTTTGTTTTCATTTTCCTCCTGGTATTTATGACTTAGCCTTCTAACTTAATATTGCTTAATCTTATATTCAGCATTTGTATGATCGCTTCGCCTGTTACACAGGTGATGCATATTTAGAGTCTACCTGGACACATGCGCTCCTGTTAAGTACACAAGCCTCCGAGACATGTGACAGAGTGCAGCCTGGGCGCTCGGCCCGCGGTGCCCGCAGAGGCAGCGTTGCGGCGCCTCGCATGGCCCTGCCGCCTGCCGCAGGGCGCTGTGCCCTCCCCTCCTCCACCGCTGTCGGCCCCGCCGCCTCAGGAAGCAGCCTGCATGTGTCCCTTTCTTACAGCTCGGTGGTGAACTTGTCTTTACAGTATTTCTCTAGATGAGCCTCCTTGGTCAGTGGCAAGTCACTCAGCTACTATTTCCAAACACTCTTTTTTCAAATTTTATTTTATTATTGATTTATTATTTTGAATGTATGGGTACATGTTAGATATACATCGTGATCACACTCATCATTGGGAATTTATACCTGTGCATGATGTATCTTGCTTGATTCTCATCTTTCCCATTCCCCTGTCCTCCCAGATGTGCTTTTATTGGAATGATATCATTTTATTCTTCCATTAATATGGAAGACTTTCTGTTTTCCCTTTACTTTGCTTTATTTTTAATTTACTAAGATAGAGGGTAGACATGTAGCATGATATCAGTTAGGAAAAAGAAGAATCACAATATGTAATACTGAAGAAATATTGTTATAACAATCAGAAATCCTTGATTATCTCTTGGAAGAAATATACTTAATTTAATCAAAAGCTATAATGAATACATACATTTTTAAAAAGTGGATTGTAGTAAGACACGTTGCCATTAATGCCCTCAACAATCCTGTTCCTTACCTCAGAGCTCTAACCCCCGTTCTCCCCACTTCCTGTGGCAGCTCTGGAGTCCTCTCTCTCTGAGGGTCATTAGTTGTGCTATCCTGGCTGCCTCCATGTCCTGAATTGATTTGATGTATTTTCTTTCATGGTCATTGTGACTTTGGAGAAGAGCCAAGGGTCACACAGTGCCAGATGTAGTGAATATTGTGGATGAAGACGCCATGTAACGTTTTTATTTTATCAAAAAGAGACAATCAAAAGCATAGTATTTCCATTTTTAAAATAAGCTACAGTAAAAGACATTGCCATTACCCTCCCTAGTACTTAAAAGACTCCCCTTCACTTTGGAAAGTGTCTTTCACATCCTAAAACTATGTAACCATGTTTTAAAATTCAAACATTTATAGTATTTTTGATCACTCTTTGGTGGGCAGAGAGTGTCCTTAAAGACTGTAGATCTCCCACCGGGAGTTTGAAGGCCACAGTTTGGAAGACACGGCAGCAACAGGTCCCCTGCGACGGTGGTGATGCTCTGCCAGCTGGCGAGAGGCCCCCGCCCTCACGTCCACATGGGAATGCAGGTAAGGGGAGGCCTGCTCTCAGTGCTGAGTGTGCAGATGCCCGGTGGACCTGACCCTGGGTTCTCCTTGGCCGGGTACAGCGGGCCATTTCTTTAAAGACCTGTCCCGGAGAGTGGCCGTCAGATCAGTCCACTGCTCAAATTTCTCCTCGTGCAAAATGTTCCTTCCTGGTTTGCATTTCTCAAATTTCTCAAAATGACAAGGGATTTCTCAAGAGAATCATATTGCAGAGTCAGACAGGGCTCTTTTCACTGGAAAATAAATTAATTGCTTTTAAATTGGGTTTGATGAAGAAAGACACTTTCTGTGTGGGGAGACGTACAGACATAGGCTGGGACCTGAAGCACATGGTGGGGGCACCCGGAGGGCTCCTGCTTGTCCACCCACTCCGTGCTCCAGGCCTTCGTCCAGCTGGCCCTTCGGGCTTCCCGCTGTGGCCAGTGCTGTGGGCGGCATGAGGAGCGGTGGAAAAGGCACAGAGAGGTGAACTGAGCAGACACAGAGCCCGGCCCCAGGGCTGGGAAGAAAATCAGTCGGTGCGCAGCTGTGAGGTAGCACTGACCTCAACTCTTCTGGCTGCTCAGTGTCACTTATGTTTCTGTACAGTATTTTTCGAACAAACCTACATTCACAGTTACTATGAGCCCTGTGCTGTCCTAAGTGTTGGCAAACATGAGTTCTAAAAGTCCGTCTAAATTAAGTCCTAAATAACAGAGGCCCAGTACGTGGGATTAAGATGTCTTCCCGGGTCATTATCAAACCATCTTCCCCTGTATCGAAGTGCTTCTGTGGGCAGGGTGGCACCCCTGTTCACACCCAGATTCACTGACAACTCTGTTTCTTTCTCTGCTGTTCCTAAAGGCGCTTTTTCTAACAACCCTGCGTGGTTGTAACTCTAGCTAAGATGTGTTCCTGGCACTGGGCTAGTTCTGTGCCTCTGAACAGTAGAAAAACTCAGAAAACTTGTTTTAAGACACAAGAGGAAAGGTAGCAGAGAGCTGCGACTCATGGCAGAAGTCTCTGAGGGTGCCACCCAGACGTCCGCCATCCTGCGTGTGTTGTGCTTCTAGACCAGGCCCGTGGCTGCCGCCTCCTTACAGCAAGGATCTCCGAGCAGGAGTGACACCCTGGGCAGGAGTCAGGGCTGGTGCAGACCACTGTGGAGAAAGAGCCGTTGCTCCACACTCTATGTGGGTGTCCCTGAGACTGTCAGTTCCAGTCTGGAGCCAGAAGTGAGGATCTGTTCCCTACCAGGCAGCAGGGGGAGCTCAGCCAGGACTGCTGAGGCTCACTGCAAAGGCGGAGAGATGCTCTCCGGCCAGCCTTATTCCTGCACCTTTACTACACTTTGCCTGAGGTTTCTGCATCTGGAGTTATAAAAATTGCTTTAGTGACAGTTACAACCACCGTGTCCGTGTGGACAGGGCTCTGTCAAGCATTGCTACACACGTTCTCTTGAGTCTCATACAACGCTCTACACAGGAAAATCCAAGAACTGTAACCGGTTTCTCAAAGGAGGAAGGTGAAAGTTTAGCAAGGTCAAAGTACTCATCTGGGGTCACTGTCTGGAGGCACCTTGGCACAGTCCAGAATCTCAGCTCTGGCTCTTTCCAGCATGATCAGGCTGTCTGCAGGTGCCTCAGTCTGTCATAGCCCCCAGGCTGTAGCGTCATGGAGATCACACATTGAGCAGTCATGCCACCTGCTGCAGAGTGGCTGGGGTCACTCAGCCTCAAGAGTGAGAGAGAGAAAACTCTCCTTTTTGGGCAGCGACCACAGGCACAGTTCCTTTGAATGATGTCTTTAAATGGACCGAGGCAAACTCGTCAGGTGATTCATGCGCTGCGTCCACGTTCCACATGGTCGGATTGTGCAGCGTGCTTCTGACGCTCCCCGGAGCCGGTTTTGCTCCCTGAGCTCTCTTGTTCCCTCTTGGAGCTGCGTGCTGCTGTGGGGGTCAGCCGCACTGCCTGCTGGGACCGCTGTCTGGGGCACACAGGTGGGAAGGGCCAGGCTTCCTCCAGCCCCGAGTGTGGGCTGGTTACATTTCCAACCCATCGTCACTTCCTCTCTTTCTAGGAGGCCTCATACCTCGCACGGCAGGTATTTGCCAGTGGTGATGCTAGTGCTCCTTACATAGCTCATAACCTGTTTGTCTAGTTAGGAATGTTGTACACATGTTTCCCCCTTAGTCTGAGAATCTCTGTGGTGTCATCCTCTAGTTTTTCTTTTGCTATCTGACCTGGAAAGTCAAATAGTTGGATAAACATGTGGTCCTTCAGAGAAAGTATCCATTTCTCCTCACCCCAAACCCAAGACCAAATAGAAGGCAGGGCTAAGAGGCACAAACAAACACCTAGAGATGTACCTTTTCCCAGAAGTACTTACTCCACATAACTATTTTATTCTTAATTGAAAAATATCAAAGCAAAGCTTACTTCAAAATAAGCTTAGTGGTAGTTTACTGAGTTACGGGAGCTGTGTGTATGTGTGACTCAACACAGCTCTACTCTCACCACGCAGCACATGCGACAGCTTGCCTAAGGCCACATAGCAACAAGACTAAACTTGTGTTACTTCCCAAGGAGAGGTGGATCCTATTTACAGGTATTAGCATTTTGAGATGCTGTAGCACATAGCTATTACTGTTCAGTGGGGACAAAAGAATATTTCATAAATTTGACAAAACCACATGGGTCAGAGGACATGGCGTGAGGGCTAGGGACAGACCCGATCACATGCCAGCCCTGGGCTTCCCTCATGGATGCTTGACTGTCAAGGGCCAGTGGGTGTCCTTGGCCTTGTGCCCTCTGATGAGGGGGCAGCCGACCTGCATTGCGGTGTCTGCTCTGCCCTGGGTGTGAGGACGCAGGTGCACAAGTGTGACTGCGGCTCCACCAGCAAGTAAGGCCGAGCTTTGGGCTCAGTGATGGACTGTGGTCCCCGGGCCCACTGGCAGGATGTGGGCTGGGGGCTTCCGTGCCTGGGAATGAGTCCTCGCTGGGTTTGGGGGACTCGCCTCTGTCTGCTGGCCTTTTGCTCCTGCTGGCAGGGCAGCAGTCAGTGCCCCGGGGAGCTCCCATGCTCCGTCCAGGCCTCCCGCGGAGGACCGAAGTGGGCCCGTGCCCTGTGCCAGGGAACCCGAGCTCCTGCGGGTGTCTTGGGCACATTCACAGTGACCGGATGCGGAGTCGGCGGGCCTCATCCTGGAATCATGGGTTCCTACCAGTGCTGGGAAGTCTTTACTTTGTACTGAATATCTAAAACATTTTCAGCCATGTCAGCCTGATATTCAGCAGACTGAGCAGCGGCCTGTGTTTTCCTGCCTAATGCCCTTTTAATATATTTGTGTCAAATAAACATGTAGATTTTATAGTTAATGTGGTGAAAATATTTAAGTATTTTACTTTATTGTAAAAATACACAGAACCAGGAATGGAGAGAGAGCTTCATGGTCAGGCTGGCGCGGCTCCATTCCCGTCCAGGCTAGGGTTGATACTCACAGAGTAAACTGGCGACTATACTACCTTCACAGGCCACAGAACTAGACAAAAATGAAACAGCTGTGATCTAACAAGACAGCAAGGAAGGTGTAAAAAAATACTACTGAGCTGACGCACACTCATAATCCTGCTGCTCTGGGAGGCTGAGGCAGGAGGTCAGGAGTTTGAGCCCAGCTTGGATAACTTAGTGATAAGGCCTTGGGTTCATTCTCCAGTAACACACACAGAAACACGCATGCACACACATATGTATGCACATGTGTACATATAAATACACAGATACACATGCACACACGTGCACATGTGCACACACACACGCACATACACTTCAATGCAAGGAAGCTCTTGCTTAAAGATTTACTGTTGGTGAGCTCAGAGTCAGCAGAGCAGACAGTTGTGGTCCAGCTGCAGCCCTCGACACCCTTCATCTTAGGCATCGCCTCACAGAATGGCCGTGTGCCAACCACACCCCTCAGAAGCTTCTGCTTTGGTGTCTTCAAAGTCTGATTTAAGAGGAAAAGCCACTGAGTGGAGGGGCTCAGCACACCGTACACGCTGAGTGACTCTGCAGCCAGCAGAGGGCTGACCTTATTTGGGTTCTAATTCTAGAAAACTACAATATATGACATGTACGAGAAATAGCAATTTTAACACCAGTTGGATGGCTGATGGTTAAAGGGTTCTCTGCTTTTGTTGTGGTTCTCATGTTTCTGAGAGAGAAAGGCTGAAATACTTGGAAGTGCAGTGAAGAGACGGCGAGGATTCTGAGTCGTCAGGAAGGGGGAGGGCAGGTGGGCGAAGACGGGACTGGCTCGGCAGCTCGAAGCTGTCATGTGAGAACAGGAGGGCTACTCTGTTGTTCTGCCGACTACTGATACTTCTTGTGATAAAAATGTAAAACCACAAGCATACTATTTTATAATTGGGATAAATTTGCTGTTTGCTATATTATCTTTCTGTGGAATCTACTTTTCTCTTTATCTTAGCTTTGAACAACTTGTTGCCAGCTCTGTACTTTGGCTGTGACTGTCACACTCATCCTTGGTGGTAAATGAAGATGTTGCTCTAAATGGTTTCTAATTGTTTCTGGTTTCCGCTATCCTGAGACACCAAATGCAGAGTCCCTGGACCCCATCCTGAGGCGCTCTCCTGACCTTTTATGTTTACTAGAAAAAAGATAAAGTTCCCCAAGGACAAAAGGCTATGTTCCAAAGTGCTTAGGTTCATTTTTAATCTAGCATAGCACCAACCCAACTAGGGTGAGGAACATTCTTCTCGAGGTACGAGAGTCCTGGGTCTGTGCCGAAGCTCCTGCAACTGGGCTGTTGCACTGGTTGGGGCATCCTGGGCTGGTCCTCTGCCCACAATCTGGACAGTAAGCCCTGTAGCCACAATAAGGAAGAGTCGGCGACTCTAAAGAAAGGTGTTCCTGGTCTCCCTCAGCACTCTTCACTGTGGGGATAAAGCTGTTTTCTTGACATTTTGATGAAAGTGTGTAAAAGTGACAGTTCATAGTTTGAGCCAGATGAAAGCTTCCTATTTTTCTCTGCAGGCCAAACTCATCTTTCCTGCCTTCATAAAATCCGAACCAGCTTCCTAATAAATAGCACTTGATCACAATACCATGTTCCATAGCCTTCAACTGACACGTACTCACTTGTTCAATTTGAGGAGAACCACTGTGACCACGTTCAGGTCCGGGGAGAATGTCTGAATATTCTGTGATCTTTTCCAATCAGATTTCCATTTTCATCTTCAATATGCTATTTTTAGGGGAAAAATTCTTGTTATCAGAGAAGGAAACCACCTGTGACCTGACCTCTCTTACATCCTCTGACTCCTTTCAATGCCCTGTAATGCACTGTGCATATTTGATGCCTCTCAATGAGCTCCCGAGATGCCCTGTCCTCTGCGATGGCTGAAATATTGCTCAGAAAATAATGCCAGTGTTAATTCAGGGAACTTGTGGAGAAAAATAGCTTCCTCGAGTCAGCGACTCAGGTTTGCTGATGGTGGTCCAGGGATTCTTGGTGATGAACCTTCACCAAAACTGACCTCACAAGCTCGCAGGATCGCTCTGAACAAGCCCCGATGCTGCACACAGGTCCAACTGCTCCCTAGCCACAGGGAATGAGGCTGCTCCAGGAAGCCGGCAGCCTTGTGCAGCTCTGTCCCGTCAGTCAGACCCAGAGCGCCACTGGACATTTGCTCTTCAATGCAGAGCCCAAACAAAGGGGTGCTTTGACCCTACGGAACTGTCAGCGTCACTCTGCGGATGCTAACGTCGTGGACTTGTGCTGCACTGTGCCTGGTGCTTCCGGGCTAGAGCTGTGAAGCCTCAGGGAGTGTGCTGTCTCGAGCAGCCTCACACAGACCCTTTGTCGTGGGCAGTGTTTGTCCCAGCCTCGCAGCTGTCCTGCTTTGACACAGGCCGCTTCCACAAGCCCGAGTTCACATTGCACCTGGCCTAGTCCCTTGACTGTGACTGTCCCCCACAGTGAAGTGGTGGTTTATTTGGCCAATTGCTCACTAGAAAAGTCAGGTGAGCAGCTGTCATGTGAAGTCACTTGCCAGGTCTGGGCTGCAGAAATGGGTCTGAGGTTCTCGGTGACAGACACAAAAACCCTCAAAGAAGAGTCTTTGCCTGGAAGCTGCACAGCTAACTTCATGCTTCTTCCAGGACATCCCCTCCCAATGTCCTCAGCACTTCCTGTCTCCCTTCTGATAGTTTTACGTATGTATCACTGACTCATAATAAACTGCACGTAGAAGCTACGGGTAAGTTTTCATCTGCGCATGTGAAGCCAGGAATGCGTCAGTGTCACAGCATATCACCCCGAGGCTCCCTCACACCCCAGAGGGATTCAGTCTGCCTTCTCCCCTCAGATAGCCCCCGTTCACACGCTGTCCCTGTAGACTCACTGGCACCTTGCAAAAGCATGTGTCAGTTAGACTCTGGAGCTGTACCCTCCATCCCACTTCGAGAGCTGTCCACATGGCTGTGTGGACCAGCAGCACTTTTATCCCTTTTTGGGAAAATTCTGTCTAATGGCTACGGGGCCCTTTGTCCACTTATCTTTCTCTCTCTCTTTTTTTTTAAGGAGAAAAGGCTTGTTTTAGCCCACAGACTAGAGATTTCAGTCCATTGTTGTCCGGTTCCCAAGCAGAGTGGCATGGCAGAGGAGAAACAGTCCATGGCAGGTCAGGCAGTAGCCAGCTGCAGTACAGGGCACCTGCCTACCTATCCAGGCTCCAAGTCTTTTGGAAAGTGCCACCTACACCCATTATATAACCCATTAGCCAATCAGTGGAAGCAGAGTGTGGTGGCTCATCCTTATAATGCCAGCACTAGGGAGGCTGAGGTAGGAGGATCACTGTGGGTTGGAGAATGGCCTCGGCCACATGGTGAGTCCAACGCCAGCCTGAACTACATATTGAGACCCTCTCCCTCTCCCTCTCTCTCTCTCAAAAAAAAAAAAAAAAAAAAAAAAAAAAAAAAAAAAAAAAAAAAAAAAAAAAAAAAAAAAAAAAAGGAAAAGAAAAGTCAGAGGACAAATTAGTACTTCTAGCACTTTTAATGACAGTATCATACACCCTAGACCCGGCCCACTCTGAAGCCCCACCCATAAGTACATGAAGCTTTGGGAGGACGACTAGATACAATACAAACTATGACAGGTGGGAGGATGATGGGGAGTAGGTAATGGGAGGATGGGACAGGTAGATAGGATGACAGGTAGGATGGCAGATAGGTAGGTAGCATGGCAGGTGGTAGGTTGTCCTCAGGCTGGTCTGAGGGTCCCCAAGACAGACACCTTGACTCATCTCTTTAAAGTAACTGTGCAGGTTCAACAGGTCCGATGACAGAGAAGGAATTTTCAGGTTGCCTCAGTGCAGCCCAAGAAGGACTTAGAAGAAGATGCAGGACACACACATACACATGGGCAGAGTACAGGGAGACGGGCCGGCCATCCACTCGCCTACTACAGGACCTTGGGAACAGCTGTAAACACAGCCCAGGGACGATTGCTCATGTGCAAGTCTGTTCCTGTGTGTGTCTTCTCCTCCAGGACGAGCACAGAAGAACTGTGTGACAGATGCGTCACTGCACTGCTCAACCATTTCCCAATTGTTTCCTAAATGGTTATACCCAGTTCAAGTCCCTCTACATCTCCGGTAGCTTGATCTTCGGATCTCCATAACGTACCCCTCCAATGGGGTCACAGTGCCATCGCATTGCGGTGTTAGCTAACCCTTTCCTGATGGCAACAGTGCTGAGTATCTTTCCATTGTTTATTGGCCATCTCCATCTTTTGTCATGAAGTATTATTCAGTTTTTAAAACATTTGTTATCAGGCTGTCTGGTTTCCCATTGCTCAGCTTGGTATTTTGGGGGTGTGTCCTTCGCCACTTTTATATATTTACAGTATCTACTGCGCACACATGCACTCTTAGAATCACTGTGCTCTAGTGGCTTTTCTTATGTCTGGTCCTCGTTTCTCTCTGAGCTACCTTTTCTGACGTCACAGGCGCCCAGTTTTCCTGGATTAGAGTATCGTGTGTTCTCCGTTCTTTTACTTCTGAACATTTTTCTGTCTATGTTTGCTGTGTGTTTATTTCATGCAGCACCGAGTTGGTCTTGGTTTAATTTGACAATATCTGTCTATTGATTGTGGTATGTAGAACATTTACACTGAGTGTCGTTGTCACCAGGGGTAAGTGTAAACCATCGTACCACTTGTTTCCAACCAGTCACTTTTTTTTTTTGTTTTGTTTTCTCAGTTTACTTTCTTGTGTTTTCTTCTGGACTGAATACTTTTGTATGACTCTACTTTATTTATTGTATTGCACAGAAATAACAATGTTGTATCTGACTCCTGAGATGACAGGGTAACTCTATGTCCGTATGTTTCACTTGTTTACTTAGAATCCATGGCACATATTTTAACCGATCACAGCGAAACGTGCACTGTGTCGGCCTTTATGTGCCCTGCAAGAATTTCCCCACAGGACGGCCATTTCCCCTCTGGTCTGGTCTCTGCTGTTGCCGGCTCACACTCTGTTGCTATAGATATTAAAAACCCCACAATGTGTTTTCATATTTGTGTTCATGTATCAATGTGCAGAAGTGTTTTTAAGTGATGAAACATCTTTTTTGTTTATCAAAACAAGAAGAAATAAGGCCCAAAGCCTTCTTTTCCCGTGCCGATCCGTCCAGAAAGCACCTCTCGTTTCCTGTCTGCCTGAGGAACCTCTGACGCGGTGCAGTGACGGAGCCAGCAGCCTCCGAGGCCCGGAAGCACACGCCCTCCAGGCTTACTTCCGGAAGGCAGTTTGCGGCTCTACGCTCCGTCCTGACGTCACGCCTCATCCGTCCTGACGTCACGCCTCCTCCGTCCTGACGTCACGTCTCCTCCGTCCTGACGTCACGCCTCCCCTAGGACTCGGAAGATGCTGTCTGCTTATTTTGCCAGTTGCGCTGTTTCATATGAGAAATAGGTTCTTGTTTTTTCCTTTCTTCCCCTCTATCCAAGATTTTCTTCCTTTATCTTGACTTTTAGGTCTGTGATGTTCTCCGTGAGAGCTTCTCCCTGTTTCATGTGCTTTGAGCATTCTGAGCTTCTGACGTGGAAGCGAGTCTTGTTTTCATCAAATCTGAAGAATTTCTAGTGACCCCCAGAGTCCTGTCCTGTATTTTAAGCAGCCTGAAGTCTCCTCACAGTTCACAGCCCCCACATGCCTACGTGTGCACTCAGAATCTTCTTCCCATGTTCGATAAAGATGGTTTCTATTTATTTTTCTTAAGATGGACGCGCTCCCCAGCTTTCTCCTGATACCTTGCCGTTAATCCTGTCTACTGCATCTTTTGTTGTGTATGTTGAAGCTTTTGCATCCAGAGTTCAAGTTCTGTGGTGTCTGCTTCTCGCTCTGTCCGCCTGACTTCTGAGTGCACAGAGCACGGTGCCAGGAGCGCGCCGAGGCCCCGCTCTATGGACCCTCACACCCGTGCACGTCCGCAACCTCCACGGGAGAGCTTTCTGTCCTCCTTGCACAGCACGCTTTCCTTCTTGGACACTTGGCTGACAGACACTGGAGATTTTTCTCACTCGGTGTCACAAGTTGTAGGTGCATAGAATGCCCCCCACCCCAGCTCTGACGCAGCTGTCTTATTTGGGAAATGAGCCACTGTTTAAAGAATCGGGTTGGTATTCAATCTGCCTACAGACCAGAGCCTTTGTGTCCTCCACTCCGGTCAGGAGATGTCAGTCCGGGCCAGGGCCCCTGCTGTCCAGTGCGGGCACTAACCCCCTGGGTAATGGCTCCCTGCCCCAGCATTCTCTTCATCCTGAGTGACCTGCATGCTCAGGTCCCCTCTGCTCTCTCCCTAGGCATCCCTGATCTCTCCTGGCACCTGTGGTGCCCCAGCTCCTTCTGCTCCCCCCAAAGGGACCACAGTGTCCACCTCAGCCCCACACCTGCTCTGGGGCCAGGAGAACTGCCAAGGGGTACCTGGGCATCTTCAGAGCTGGTCTCCTGTCCTCCCCAACCTCAGGGATGGCTGTGTCTTCCCTCCTGGTGTCTGCTGTGAGGTCCTTTGCTTCATACCTGGTGTCCACTTTATACTCAGACAATAGGCAAAGACAGGCCTTGCTCCTCCATCCTGGACAGAGGCCGAAATTCGTCATGTGTCGGACCTTGCATCAGCTATCGCGTGCAGGTAGCCTGGAAGTTCCCCCTGGCATCATGCAGCCCACCCCACACAGCCCTCGCTAAGCAGAGCAGAGAGGGCCCGCCGGGCTCTGCACGGTCAGAGACGTGGACGCTGAGTGGGGAGGGAGCTAGGAGGAGCCAGGGAGCTGGGGAAGCAGAGGCTGGCCTCCGCGGGGAGCGTTAGTTTCTAGGAAGGAGACGGGCAGCTTGTTCTCAGAAAGGTAAGAAGAGAAGGAGGGAAGGAAGGAAGAGGAAAGCAAAAGAAAAAGGGAAGGGAAAGAAGAGGAAATACCTTGAGAAAATAGGTGCGTGAGGCCGATGCCTGTGACAGGAGGCGGCACATAGAGGGGTTGCTCCTGACGAGCTCTTGGAGTAAGAGGTCATTTAGAATCAATGACATTATGCAGCAGGTGGCGGTGGCTTGCCTCTTACTTTTTGCTGTTAAGAAAGAGAAAGGAAAAGAAAGGAAAGAGGAGCGTGAAGGGAGAGACGAGGAGGATGAGGAGGGAGGCCGGCTGGGGCCAGCTTCCTCCTGGAGAGCTGCTTCCCCGGAAGCACCCATACGCTCGGGCCTGGTTGCTCTGGGCTGTGGGAGGGCAGGAGGGCCGCCTGAGCCTGGCTCGACCAGGACGCCACCGGTGAGGTGCAGGCCACGGAGGGCACGTGTCCCCCGTCAAGTCTCTGATGTCCGTGGCACAGCTGGCCCTCTGTGCATGAGAGAACTCGTGCTCTGTACCTTCTGCTCCATAGTCCTGGGACACAGCTCCGAGCCAGGGCGGACCCTTTTCCTCCCCACAGTAGAAGCTGCTGGCTGCACCAGTGTTGGGTGTCGGTGCTGGCTGTATGCACGCTGGTGCATGGCAGTGGGAGCTTGGGCACAGAGGCAGGGGGTGGAGACGCAGGAGGAGCCCCCCAGTACGCACTCCCCAGCCCCACTCTGACCACCCCCTGGGGTGGCACCCAGGTCCCCTGGGGCTGCAGTTCTGTGCTGGGCCTAGCTCTGAGCGTCCCAG
Source organism: Petromus typicus (assembly GCA_004026965.1). Classification (NCBI taxonomy): domain Eukaryota; kingdom Metazoa; phylum Chordata; class Mammalia; order Rodentia; family Petromuridae; genus Petromus; species Petromus typicus. Next base: position 97,179 of record PVIR01002567.1, read on the forward strand.
AGCCTGGGTGCCATAACAGGTCTCATTATTCCCTGGCAATTCATAAAGCCTGTGTGATTCACGGTGAGAATAAAATAAGCCGGTGCTGGCTGGTTTGTGCAGAGCTGAAATTCAAAAGACAGACTCAGCAGGCGGATCACACTGACAGACAAAGGGCGGAGGAAAACGGAGGCCACGGTGGGCGGCTGGCCGCGCGCTGCTGCTCCCCTCCACATTTATTCCTCTGGCTCTGCCCCCAGGACACCCTGGTGGGGATGCTTTTTCCTCGATTCTTTTCTTCTTTTTAAATTTTGTCCCATTTGTTTATTGGGATTTAATCAAAGTTTGCTGTAAACACTGGGTCCAAGTTTCCCTTAATCAAGCTTGCCATACGGAGTTCAAACACTGAACTCTTAAAATCACAACTGTACTCTTACGGAAACGCTTCCCGGCCCATTCCACTCTTGTTTTTTTTCCACTGGTTTTCTAAAATAGGACTGGAAAGTGCTAATAGAGTGTTCCAGAACTCAGAGGTTCTTTTGTGGTTTTTTTTTAAGTCCTTAAAAACATAATCCCACCAAACCAATAGCAGCAGCAGCCCTCCCAACCGCCTGCCTCGTCTCAGCAGGGCTGATGTGTGTCTGGGAAACCGGGGCTTCACGCGCGGCCGGCGGGAGCCCAGAGCTGCCTGAGAGAGCCAGCGTCTCCCTGGGCCGCGAGGTCGGAGCCGAGGGCTCCCTCCACCCGTGTGGCGCTGGCAGGCGTCCAAGTTATTAATAGCCACGGTGACAGGACTGTACATTATATCGCTCCCTCATCGCCGGAACGGAATGTGAAGCCGCAGGAGCTGTGACACGGAAAGTATGTGGCTGCCCGGGCTGGCCTCAGCTCTCTCCTTTTGAGGGCTGTCTGTCCTTGTGCCATTTGCCCCTCACGTGCGCACACATCCAAGCAGTGCTGGGAAGAAATGACTTCATGGAATCTGTCTGGATGACCCCGTGGCTGGAAAGAAGGTGGGAGAGCTGTAGACTTAAGGTGTCAGCTGGACCCACTGCAAAGAGTAACACTGCCTCCCTCCTGGGAGTGGAACGCTGGGGAGAAACACCTGTCTCTTCCTGTGCACGCTTCAGGCTCCCGCTGGTCCGGAGGAGCTGCTGCCCGGAGGTCGTCTTACAAAGTGCATCACACAGCAGCCCCTCAGAAGAGCCAGGCCATGCGGGGGACCGTGAAGTGGACAGAAACCAGCAGGGTTATTTCCTTCAATCCTGAGATTGCACAACCCTGTGTTCCTTAACTGTTTGTTTACAGCGAGAGCTTTATTCTGTTGCATCTTGTGTGGAAATGTTAAAAATTTCCCCAGACTTCTGACTAGACTCCTTTGGTTTGTCATCCGCTGATGTTTCCTTCCCCAAGTTCCCAGCAGCCTCTGGGGCTGGGGAGACCATCTTTCCGCTCTCTCGCATCATGTATCCCTGATGGTCTCTAAGCTACCTGCTCTTGTAATAAGACCGGGTTTCGGTCTTGTGCTCTTCCCGGGCAGTTAGAATGTCCGGCCCTCCTGCCCTGGACCTTGGGCCGCTGTGACCTTGGGTCTAGTGCAGGCTCAGGTGTCCCAGTGGGCGGACAGGTGGCCTCCAGGGCCTGGCTCTTACCTCTGGAATTTATTCACAGGGACTTGAGCATTTTGAGGATTCTTTCTTCCTTTAGCATCAGCAGGGAAGTTACTATAGACAAAATAACAATCACAATTTAATTTGGAAACAGTTTTTCTATACAAATAGTAATCAAAATGTAAGGTGAAGGCTCAAGTTAAAGGTTTTTTACAATGAAAGACATATTGCTCTGAATCCGTCTCAGAAGCCTCCCTCATTTTGAACACACTCCACGTCCTTGCCACATTCTGCAGCAGCTCTGGGGTCCTCTTTCCTGAGTGTGTCTATGAGATGTGATCAAAGATACGGTGACTGTCACTGGTGTGTGCCATCCAACAGAAAAGCAGCTCAGAAAAACATGACGTTGTACTCGTCCTCCTTCGTCACCAGATCTGGCACTGTGCGACTTCTGACTCTTCCCAAAGTCGAAATGACCATGTTTGGAGATGAATCAGGGTGTCAAGGCGGGCACAGCAATGCCTCCAGCAGCCCTTCGGAGAGAGCACTCCAGAGCTGCCCCGGGAGCACCGGGATGCGGGAGGAGCGTGCGCACAGAGAGCGAGCCTTCTGAGGGAGGCTGCTGATCCACCTTTTACTGTAACACGTTTGTGAATGTTCACGCTCCTCTTCCCCCCACTGCAACTCCTCTGTTCAATCTGGGTTTTAACGGGAATGCGCGGGTCTGCTGTGAGCAGGGAGGCAGGACCTTCAGGCCTTCTCCATTGCTTTGATTTCCCAGTTTGCCAAGGTTTTATGGGAACCTGCGCGCTGACTCCTCACATGTCCACAGAGCTGGTGGCAGTCTGGCTCTCAGGGCACATCCGGGGCCTTGGCGTGGGCCTCGTATGTCCTCCTCGCCTGCCCAGGCTGTGCTGGCGAGTCTCCTTTTGAACCCTGCTTGTATCTTGAGAAGACGCTGCTCTGACTTCCTCCGTGCTCATTGAGCCTGTCCAGGCAAGGTCAGGCCCAGGGAGTCACTGGGGAGGCACGTGGCCAACTTTGAGTCATCTCTGTTTTCAGCATATGAAAAAACCCCCAGCTGTCTGCGGCTGTCAGCTGAGCCTGAAGTCACGTTCCTGCTTGTTTGCTTTGGAAACTTGGAGACACTCTCGAAGCTGTGACCCGGCGAGTGGGTTCTCCCTGAGGCGGGGACACATCGACTCCACCTTCGAGGACGACCCTCCCTTTAGACTCTGTGGGGCTGAGCAAACGTTCAGCTGCTCCAGCTCATTTTCTTCAAGTCAGTTGCTCCACTGGGAGGAGAGCAGAGCCCACCTTTCCGAGTTCTACTACACCTGGCAGATCTTCACTTACCTGGGGAAGCCAGCGGGGAAGACATGGAGGGCAGATGTGCCAGGCACAAGGTCTCAGAGCCTCGAGGAACGGGAAGCTCTTTGACATAAACATGAGCCAAGGGCAGTAATCCCAACAAGAATGCAA